>PVJS01007847.1:0-54829 GCA_004027185.1 Glis glis
AGGATGGGTGGGGGGCCTGCTACTACCTTTCTCAGGAATGTCTAGGATGGGTGGGGGGCCTGCTGACTCTGGTCAGAGTGGCCTTGCCCAAATTATCTGGAGTTCCAAACCCAGGTGTGCTTGACACCGATTGGCTGTTTCTAAGGGTTGCTAGGGACAAGATCAGATTAGCACACTTAATGGTTTCTACAGGGTATGGGGCAACAGGCTATAGAAACTTAACTTCTAGAAAACAGATATTTAGGCTTATTCTACTTAAAGCTTTAACTAAAGCCTGTCATGGCTTCACTTTGGTTCTTCAATACCTAGTTTAGGACAAACATTTGGCTAATTTATTCTTTGATTTTTCAGTAGACCTTGTGTTCAGTACAAATATATCCATCCAAGGAATGTGAAATAATAAATTGTCTTGTCCAGTGTCTCTTTTGAAAAACACTGGAGCAAAAATGTAAGGTCTAGTGATTAAATACTGTGCAAGTTTATTATCATTTTTACTTACAATTCATAGGGGAAAAATCTGTCTTAATAGTAGTGCAATTATTTATAATTATCCAGAAAAAGTAGTTGTATATACTGAGTAACTCCTAACCAGATTTTCCAAGTAAGAAAATATATTGATGGAAATAAGGGTTTTGTAGAAAAATGTGAACTTCTTTATTTTATTAGAACTCATAGTTATTAACAACCAATCAAATGTTGTCAGATGCTTTATTCTCGCCAAAAATTTTTATTTGGGGATTTTTCATCTATAATTCTTCTCTTTCCTATAAGTAATTACTTTAAAAATTACATAAATGACATAGACATCTTCTGCTCAGTTCTTACCATTCTTCATACTAGTAGGCCTTATGAGGATTTTCTCTAACTCTTGTATACAACTCAATAGTAGTGTTTTCATTTCCAAGTCTGATACAGCAAAGTTTTTGATGTTATAAATTACAATAAACTATTCAAACCCTAAAAAATAGCCTCTGCCCCTTAAAATTAATGAGAAATACTGGGTTGTATGTATGACTGCTTTTAACTCTAGAGATTTACCTGCTCCTTTTTTAACCCAAACAGTGTCAGATTTATAACTAAGAACACAATCTTTTATTGTTCTATTTCAAAATAAAATTTAATAGTTTTTCCAAAAGCATGGAAATTATCCATGGAAGCCCATGGGTTTTTCATTGATACTATATAAACTATTTACTAATTTGTAAAACAAAGTATTAAAATCTCCAATGTGTATATATAATATCAAACTATATACTAAATATTTATAAAACTTGCTCAAACCTAAAGCATTTTAATATCCACCAAACTATTGAGCATGTCCCACATTCGTATTTGTTTTGTTGTTGTTGTTGTTGTTTTGTTTATTTGTTTGTTTGTTTGTTGAGGCATTCTACCTCCAAGCTATATCCCCAGCCCCCCTTTTTTTCCCAAAACTGGGTTTCACTAAGTAACTGCACTCTGGCCTTAAATCTGCAATCTTCCTGTCTCAGCCTCCCAAGTACTAGGATTACAGGCTTGAGCCATGGCATGCCTAGTATTCATTTTAAGTGGTTCATTTTCACAATATTAGAATGCCTACCATGGTGTCAAGAGGAAAAAAAAGAGCAATCTCATGGAATAATCAAAAACCGTGTTCTGCTGCAATCATTAATCTAAATGTACCTAAATGTAGAAACTCTTTCATGACCTCTGTCCTCAGCCCATGAACTTTGTTAACTAGATTAAGACTGTTTACATCAAGAAAGAAAGCCCCAAAACCACCATGTATCTTTGTGTAATTAAAATCCAATCAGTAGTCTTCCAGTTCAAGGCTAAGATGGGCATAGACATTTTGATATTTATAGATGAGTCTGAAATATTGGTTAATAATATTTCCCTTTTTCCTTAGGACTTGGCTCCACAGTTCCCCATTGCAAAGAGCAGCAGAGAAAAGAATGCTCATTTGCCCCATAAATATGCTAATGACCCCAACTAAATGTTAATGTGGGTCATTCTTAGATAAGAATAACAATTAACTGTTAGACTGCATAGTAGCTTTTAGAGAGAAAACATTTTCAAGCCTGGCCTGAAATAGATTCATTTTGAGAGGTTAATGAAAAGGTGACTGATCCTTGTATCGTATGTCTAATAGCCCTTTTTTGAGGAAAAAAAAATCAGTTTATTTCTCATTGATATAATCCACATCTCTTTTTATGAAGCCTTTTCTTCTGTCAGAAACTAAATAAGATTCTGAGGGTTTCAGATAAAGATAGATAAAATATCTAAACCAATTAATTAATATTCGGTGTACTCAACATAGGCTTTAAATTTTTTTTCCCTAACATAGTTGTGTGCACTGTTTCCTCAAAGCCCACCGGTAATGTTTAATGAACTGATCCAGCCCCTGTCACTGTATGGGGGTCTGAGGAGGTCTTTCCAGAAGCAGGCCTGTGGTCAACATTCTCATTTCTATAATCCAAAAGACCTGATCACACAATTTAGAGGAAAGAAGATTTATTTGCTCACAATTTCTTGGAGATTCCGGGTTCAGTCCATCTCAGGACATGTTGGCAGAAATCAGCAGAGAGAGAGAGAGCACGTGGGCTCTGCTCCTCACATCACAGAGACTGGAAGTAGGAGAGAAAGCAAGCAAGCCAGGAGATTCAAAAACGCAAGCACAATTCCTAAGGCCACACCCCCAGGGGCCCACTCTCTCCAGTCATACTCCACCAGCCTAGGTCACCACCCAGATAAATCCATTATTGATTTATCTACTCTACTGATGAGATTACAACCCTCAGGACTCAATTACATCAACTCCAGACACCAATAAATGAGCTCTTCAGGGGACATTCCATATCTAACAATGGCAAAACCTCTACTGGAAATGTTCAGGTTCTTGACCATGTCATAAAAGAGAATTTAAGGATACATCAGGCCTTAGCAAAGAGAGGAGGAGCTTTAGTAGAAACTGAAAGTTGGGAGTACTGTCAGAGGAGAAGTCAACGTAAGAGGAAGATGTGCCTTTGTGGCTTCACAGGGAGTTTTCATTAGGGTCCATAATTAAGTAGAATATGCACGGTCCAGAGGCTGGACTTCTGTCATGGCTGGGAAGTACTGAGCAAGATCGTGTTACCTCATTAGGATGTTTCTTCTGGTATTTAGGTTTCAGCTTACATCAGAATCTCTGGCAGCTGAGTGGTCCTTCTGGTGATTGGATGATCAAGCCAGAGGGTCATCACAATCCAACCAAATGTTAGCCCCTACCCTCATGAAGCTAATAGTCTCTTTCTGTGAGGTCTTGTTCTTGTTTTGCTACATTCCTGGAAATTTATAGGAAATTGGAAATTTATAAAGTAATTTATGGGCTATTTAGTGTCATTACATTCTGGTCCTTCCTGTTCATGAGGCTCCTTTGTCCTGCTCATGAGTTTTTTGTTCTGTATTTTAACAGGGATGGTTTTCCTCTAGAGATTCACTGTTCTCTCCGCATCCTTAAATTTTCATCTCACCTGGATGGTGTGGCATATTGTTCAGGTTTGCTAGTAAGGGACACTGTCTTCTTTAGCTGTGAAGATTTAAGAAATTTAAGAATTATAGACCAAACAGGAGAATCTTTTTATCCAGAGGAAGTAAATAGATACATGACAGATACCGTAACTTACTGTTTACAGCAAACTGATTCCTCCTTCATCATGAAAACATGCACATGTTCCTTTTGACTTGTAGATACACATTATAGTATCCTTTCAGAGACAATGAACCAAGTCCACTGTCCCCTAAATTCTAGAACTCCATATCTTGAAGGAAAACTGAGGATGACTTGACCTACTCCTGAATGTTTACACTGGAGAACTGAAAACATGTTTACACAAAAACCTGCCCATGAATATATATGACAGCTTTGTTCATAACTGCCCCAAACTGTAAGCTATACAGATGCCCCAACGTGAGTAAATTGCCAAACTGTGATGAAAAGGAATACTACCTAGCATTAAAAGCTAACACAATTGCCAGGCGTGGTGGCGCACGCTTGTAATCCCAGTACTTGGGAGGCTGAGACAGGAGGATTGTGGGTTCGCAGCCCAGCCTCAGCAACTTAGTGAGGCCCTCTGCAACTTAGTGAGACCCTGTTTCAAAATAAATAATAAAAAATCCGGCTGGGGGTGGAGCTCAGAGGTAGAATGCCCCTGGGTTCAACCCCCAGTACCACACACACAAAAAAAAAACTAACAAAATTCTAACAAATGCCATAAAGGAATTGTGCTGAGTAAAAGAAGTCAGTCTTAAGCTACACACTGTGGAAGTCCATTTACATGACATACTCAGAGGCAAGCTAGAGTTACAGAGAACAGATTGGTGGTTGCCGGGGGTAATAGGTGTGAAAAGTACAACTATAAAGACATGGCACTGGGGTGTTTCTGAGGAGTAATGAAACTCTTGAATCCTGATTGCATTACTGTGTTAAAATTCACAGAACTGTGCACCCAAAATAAGTTCAGTTGTACTGTTGGCTCTGTGTGTGTGTGTGTGTGTGTGTGTGTGTGTGTGTGTGTGTTACTAGAGATCGAATCCAGGAGCATTCTATCTCTGAGCTATATCCCAAACCCTATTTTATTGTTTATTTTGAAACAGAGTCACACTAAGTTGCTGAGGGCCTTGCTTAATTGCTGAGGCTGGCCTCAAACCTGTGATCCTCCTGTCTCAGCCTCACAAAAAGTGGGACTATAGGTGTGCCCCGCCATGCCCAGACTTTATTGGGAATGATATTTAAAAAATAATAATAATTTTAATAATAATAATAATTTAATAGTAATTTTTAGAATACTATTTCTATTTTACATGCAGGAAAAGTAAGACACGGGAACATGACAAAGTCATTCAGCCAGTCAAAATTAGAATTCTCATGATTAAATATTACATAGAATGCTTGGAGATAATGTATTATAGAGTAATACACTGACTTTGTATGTATAACTGAATATGTTTTCTGGTATGTTGGTAAAACAAAAAGAAAGCAAATATATCTCTAGTAAAAGTACAGTGAAGGTCACGATGAAAACAGAAGGCCCTAGGCAGAAACTAAACTTATTTCAGATCATATTTTATATGATCACATTCTAATAAAATTAAAAATATCTGTATAGTGTTTTGGTGGTTTGATGCTAAATAATTAGTGGCCATGAGCTTTAGTGCCAAACTGCCTGGCATCACATCCCAGTTCTTTCACTTCTTAGTTGTTTGACCTTCATTAAGTAACTTAAACCAGTAATATTAGTGGGAGACTAATGTCTCTCATATCCTTTGAACTGCTGAGTTAGGATTCCCCAACTTACCATCTCTCATGTGAAAATGGAAAGAAGGTCTGCAGTAATTTGAGCAGTACAACAGTAAAAGGTGTTAACAAGTCTCCTTTAATTGATAAAAGATAGTTTTCAGTGGACTGTGCCAGAGAAAAGACAGGTGTGTCCACTTTCATCAGATCATATAAAAGGGCAGGGAGTCCACAAAGCGAAGAATCCAGTGTCTAGGAGCCACTGAGATGCTGTGAGACCAAGGGTCCTCACTAATTCTATGAGATAAAAGAATCCTCTAAATAGACTCTTAGCAGTTCGGCCTGGGAAAGTTATGAATGGCTTCTGACCTTTAAGGAGAAAGCAGCTTTCCATTTTGCACGAGATTATTGTGAAGACCCTAGGCCCTAGAAAATGTATTTTCTTTCTTTCTTTTTTTTTTTTTTTGCAGTACTGGGGATTGAACCCAGGGACATTCTACCTCCAAGCTACACCCCAGTCCTACTTTTTTTTATTGTTCCTTATTTTGAAACTGGCTCTCACTAAGTTGCAGAGGGCCTCACTAAGTAATTGAGGCTGGCCACGAACCTGCGATCCTTCTGTCTCAGCCTCCCAAGTACTGGGATTACAAGCGTGGGCCACCACGCCCAGCTGAAAATGTATTTTCCTCTGACAAATAAATGTTTGGAAACTCTGTGCCACTTCATTGCTACCATTGTTGAAGAATAGAGGGAACCGCCGCCGGGTGTGGTGGCGCACGCTTGTAATCCCAGTACTTGGGAGGCTGAGACCAGAGGATCATGGTTCGTGGTCAGCCTCAGCTACTTAGAGAGGTCCTCCACAACTTAGTGAGACCCTGTTTCAAAATAAAGAACAAAAAATAGGGATGGGGGTGTAGCCCGGAGGTAGAATGCCCCTGGGTTCAATCCCCAGAAAAAAAAATAGAGGGAACCAATTGTTTTTAGACAATTTGTGGAAAGTAACAAAAATCGCTGACATATTGTAGGAGTGGAATCTTACAGAGAAAATCAAAGATCAATCGGTGTATTCATTTGCCATCCCTACTGCGACATTTTGGTTATTACTAAATTACCTCAAATTTAGTGGCTTAAAATCTCATACATTTATTATCTCATATTTCTCAAGGTCAAAAATTCAAAATGGATCTCGCTGAACTAAAATCAAGGTGTCAATAGCACTGCATTCCCTTTTAGAGTAGTGAGTCCATTTTCTTGTCTTTTCCACCTTCTAGAGGCTGCCACATCCTTGTGGTCCTCTTCCATCTCCCATGCTGGTAATGGCCAGTCAAGACACATTATCAATCTTTTTTTTTTTTTTTTTTTTGCGGTACCGGGGATTGAACCCAGGGGCGTTCTACCTCCGCGCTACACCCCGGCCCTATTTTTTATACTTTATTTTGAAACCGGGTCTCACGAAGTTGCGGAGGGCCTCACTAAGTAGAGAGAGAGAGAGAGAGAAAGACAGGGAGAGAGAGAGCGAGAGAGCTGAGGCTGGCCGCGAACCCGGATCCTCCGGTCTCCACCTCCCAAAGTACTGGGATTACAAGCATGCACCACCACACCTGGCCAATAGCCTTTTTTTTTAATTAGGAAACTTTGGGCAGTTTTAACAAGAGCATAGCCAAATTGATAGAGAACTTTAAGGGTTTAGAATCTTCTGTGAATCCCACATGTGAACTGTTGTTGCCCTAGAGACTCTTGGAAACAGATTCTGGGTCTCACAGATGTAGTCAAATAAACCTCAGGAAGCAGTGCATGGTGGTGCACGCCTGTAATCTCAGTACTTGGGAGGCTGAAACAGGAGGATTGCAGGTTTGAGGCTAACCTCAACAACTTAGTGAGACCCTGTTTCAAAAATAAAAAAAATTAAAAGGACTGTGGGTGTAACTCAGAGTTTGAATACCCCTGGCTTCAATCCCCAATACCAACCAACCAACAAACAAACAAAAAACAGGTATCAGGTAGTGTGGATAATCAATCTATGCTATCACCAAATTATAGACTAGAAGCTTTTTTTCCTGCCGATTGCACAAAGTGGCTTTTGGGTCCACATTTAACCCTGGCATCTCATTTACAAAGTGAATTTCCTCCCAAGATATATATATATTGAAGTGGAATTATTAAACCAAAAAGTTTGTTGATTTGAGAGCAAAGAAGTACAAAAGCAAAATCTGAGAGATATTTGAAATTTCTACCATTGAGACATTTTGGTTATTCCTGGGAAGGAATGATCAAAAAGTAGTAAGGTTTGTATGATAGATTTCACACCCCAGTATCAGTTAGATATTGTCGCAATCTTTTTTCTATAGCTATAACAGAATATCACAGTCTAGGTAACTATAAACAGCAGAGGTTCATCTGGTCATGATTCTGGAGGCTGGAAGTCCAAGAGCATGGGACCGGTGTCTGGCAAGGATCTTCACTCTGCATAATCCCAAGCAAAAGATAAAAGCAAACATGTCCTGTAGCAATTTCAAGAGAAAGAAGGAGACAGTTGGGTGGGAAATTGGTCTGCATTTAATGGCTTCTATCAGGAACCCATTGCCCAAGCAAACAGCCACTTCCGGAGCCTTCTACCTTTACAATTTCCTACAAACTTCTTTCTATGTCAAGGGCAGTTTTGATAAGTTCAGAGCAGCTCCATTCCCAGAGAGTTGTCATTCTGTCAAAGTTTGTCCTTTTTCTTTTTCCATTCTATCTTTCTTGATAAGGCAGAGAAAATATTCTTCAGGGCTTTCTTTCCTAACAGTATTGACTGTTGCCTTTATGCAGAACAGACCTAGAAGTGTCCTTCTTCTCATCTTTATCTAATTGCTTGATTTGAGAAGTTATTAATTTAGTGTAATTTTTTTTCTTTCTCTGAGCCATAGTGTCTTCCATGTGCTCAGCAAGCTCTTGTAATTTAGGGAGCAGGGACAGTCTACTATCGTACCATCTATTTTCTGAGAAGTTGTTATATCTTCTTCATCCTTAGTGAGACCAGAATATTCCGGGAAGGTGGTAATTAAGTGGTCTCTGAAAACAGGCATATATTTATTTTTTTCCTGTTTATGAGACTAGACTGTTACAAAATATAATAACATAAAATTTTTAGCTTCATAGTTCAGTGGCGTTGAATTTATTCACATTCTCATACAACCATCACCACTATCCACCATGAGAATTCTTTTTTTCTTACTCCCTCTTTTCTCCTTAGCTTCAATGCCTGGCAACTGCCATTCCACTTTTTGTCTCTCTATGAATTTGACTACTCTAGGTGCCCCATATAACTGGAAGCATATAATATTTGTCTGTTTGTTATTGGCTTCTTTCACTTAGCATAATTATTTTCAAGGTTTATTTATGTTGTAGCTTGGGTCAAGATTACATTCCTTTAAATTCTGAACAATATTCCATTGCATGTAGATACCACATCTTGTTTAGCCATTTATCCATCAATGGACAACTGAATTGTTGTTTCCAGTTTTTGCCAATTATGAATAAAGCCACAATCAACATTGGTGTACAAATATCTGTTCAAATACCTTCTTTTAATTCTCTTGGCTATATACTCAGAAGTGGAAATGCAGCTGGGGGTGGTGGCGTACGCTTGTAATCCCAGTACTTGGGAGGCTGAGACGGGAACATCACAGTTTCGAGGACAGCCTCAGCAAGTAGTGAGACTCTCAGCAACCTAGTGAGACCCTGTTTCAAAATAAAAATAAAATAGGGCTGGGGATGTAGCTCAGAGGTAGAATACTCTTGGGTTCAATCCCTAGTGCCACATACACACACACACACACACACACACACACACACACACACAAATGTGGAAATGCTTTATAATATACTTTTTCTCTGTTTAATTTTTTGAGGAATTGCCATACTTCCTTCTACAGTGGCTTCACCATTTTATATATTCAAAAGTGATACACAAACATTCCAATTTCTCCATACCCTTGCCAACACTTTCTTTCTGTGTTTTTGGTAACAGCCTTCCTAATGAATATGAAGTAGCATCCCATTGTGGGTTCAATTTGCATTCTCCTAATGATTAGTAATAGTGAACACCTTTTCCTGTGCTTATTGGCCATCTGTAAATCCTCTTTGGAACAATGTCTATCCAATTCCTTTGCCCATTTTTAAAATAGGGTTGTTGCTTTTATGTTGTTGAGTTTTAGGAGTTCTTTATATATTCTGGATGTTAATCCCTGCTGTCATTTGGATGTGGTTTGGTCTGTCCCCCACAGGTTCATCTGCAGGAAGCCTGGTCCTCACTTTGGTGATGTTGAGAGCTGGTGGGACCTCTGAGAGGTGGGGCCTATTGGAAGGCAACTTGGTCATTCAAGACACTGCTCTCAGAAGGGATTAGTGTAGTTCTTATGAGGCTAACGGGTTCCTGGAACTAATCAGCTCTGTGTGTTGTTTTTAAAAGTTTGAAGCCAAGCGTGGTGGCTCACGCTTGTAATCCCAGTACTTGGGAGGCTGAGACAGGAGGATCCTGGTTCGCGGCCAGCCTCAGCTACTTAGTGAGGCCTCCGCAGCTTAGTGAAACCCTGTTTCAAAATAAAGAATAAAAAATAGGGCTGGGGGTGTAGTCCGGAGGTAGAATGCCCCTGGGTTCAATCCCCAATACCACCAAAAAAATAAATAAATAAATAAAAGTTTGAGGCTGGCCCCTGAACTTCTTTGGCCTCCTTTCTCACCACGTGACTGTTCCCTCACTCTTGTACATGCTCCCACTATGAGGCCATTTGCTAGGACATCCTTAACAGAACTGAGCAGATGTTGGTGCTATGCTCTTTAACCTCCAGAAATGTGAGCTCAATAAATTTATTTTCTTATAAATTACACACCCCTGGGTATTTTGTTATAGCAACAGGGAGTGGAATAAAACTATCTTACAAGATAAAGGATTTCCAAATATTTTCTCCCATGAATTGTTTTTTTGCTCTGTTGGTAGTTTCTTTGTTTTGTTTTGTTTAAGGCAAGAAAGTTTTTTTTTTCACCTTTGACAAGTTGTTTATTAGTTGTTTGAACTTTACAATGAGATATAACAACTTCAATACACAGAAAATGAATTTTACCAAACCGAATTCTAGAGTCAAATGGGTCTTTTAACACCATGTATTGTAATCTCCTCAGTTTGCATGTATTTATCATTTCTAGTGTTTATGGGTCACTGTGAAAGATACTGATTAAAAATGGTTTTTCACATATCAAATTCTCACAACATTGTTATTTTTACCTCCATTTTATAGGCCAGGGAACCAAAAACTCTTAAAACTAAGACTAGCAAGAGTCAATGTCTTAGTAAATAAATGTGATCATGAGCCCACTCATTTTTGAGAGAAGATACATGAGTTATGAACAAGACAAACTCCTCAATTCTTCTCTGCATCACTCTTATGAAATGTACTATTATAATAGTACATTTATATAGTATAATAGTATTATAGTAGCCCTATAATATGGTAGATACTGTTTAGGTCATGCAGAAATCCCATTCCCAGGATTCCCAGGTGATGTGGATGTTGGCTACTAAATGCCCACATCTGTCCTCCATATAAAGACTTGCCCTTGGCCAATAGGAGCCACCTTGCCAGGGAAGTCTCATTTCCCACTGCCACTAATGACGACTGATTATAGGTTCAGAAACACCACCTGTCCTCTCCCATATATGTATGCTTAAGCAAAGTTGATATGAGTATAAAATAGTGATTAGAAGAGGCTGTGAATGTGGGGTGTTCATAGAGGGTGTATGAACAGTGGGTACCAAACACAGCTGGACAGAAGCAACAGGTTTCAGTGTTCTATAGCACAGAGGGGTGACACTCGTGCCTAAGAACTTGTTATATATTTTATGAATAACTAGAAGAGAGTAGATCAAAGTCTCTAAACACAGAATAATGATAAAATGATGAAAATGTTAATCACTCTGATTTGTTACATATTTTATACATATATGAAGTATTGCACTGTACCCCAAACATATGCCCAATTATTATGTGTTACAAATTTCTTATTTATTTATTATTGGTACTGAGAATTGAACTCAGGGGCATTCTACCTTCAAGCTACACCCCCAGCCATTTTTATTTTTATTTTATTAACTTTATTTATTTATTTAAGAGGAGGAAAGATTTATTGAGACTTAACAGTTTCAGAGGTTTCAGTTCGTAGGGCCAGCTCCAAAGCATAAATGTCAGAGGCTGTGGTGGCAGGGAGCCTGGAAGGACACTGCTCCATTATAATGGAGCTCGGGAGCTCCCACATCATAGAGGATGGAAGTCGCTCTCACATAATAGAGGACAGTGGTCTCTCTCACATAATGGAGGACGGAAGTTGTTCTCACATCATGGAGGCCGGAAGCTGCTCCCACATCATGAAGGGCAGAAGTTGCTCTCACATCATGGAAGTTAGAAATTGTTCTCACATCATGGAGGACAGAAGCCCTCGCATCATGGAGGCCGGAAGTCTCTCCCACATCACGGAGGACAGAAGCTGTTCCTACATCATGGAGGAAGGAAGCCGCTCTCACATCATGGAGGCCAAAAGTCATTCTTTCATGTTGGAGGCCGGAAGTCGCTCCCACATCATGGAGGATGGAAGTCACTTTCATATCATGGAGGCCGGAAATCACTCTCACCTCATGGAGCCTGAAAGTCACTCCCACATCATGGAGGATAGAAGTCATTCTCACATCCTGGAAGCTGGAAGCTGCTCACATCATGGAAGGCAGAAGTTGCTCCCACATCATGGAGGTCGGAAGTCACTCTCACATCATGGAGGCCAGAAGTTGCTCTCACATCATGGATACTGGAAGCTGCTCCCACATCATGGAAGATGGATGTTGCTCTCACATCATGGAGGACGGAAATTACTCTCACATCCCGGGGACTGGAAGTCACTCCCACATCATAGAGGATGGAAGCTGCTCCCATATCATGGTGGTTGGAAGCTGCTCCCACATCATGGAGGACGGAAGCTGCTCCCACATCATAGAGGACGGAAGCTGCTCCCATATCATGGTGGTTGGAAGCTGCTCCCACATCATGGTGGTTGGAAGCTGCTCCCACATCATGGTGGTTGGAAGCTGCTCCCACATCGTGGAAGCCAGAAGCTGAAAGTTTTTAATTTTGATAAAGTTTCAATTCATCTATTTTTTTGGTGCCCATACTTTTGATGTCATATCTAGGAAACCATTGCCAAATACAGTATCATGAAGCTTCCCCTTTATGTTTTCTTCTAAGAATTTTAAGCTTTAGATTTACTAAAATTGGATCATTTGATCCAATTTGAGATAATTGTTGTAATATAAGGTATAAAGGAAGGGTTCAACTTTATTCTTCTACACATGGATATACGGGTTTCCCAACACTGTTTGCCAAAAATATGGGCCTTTCTTCTATTGAATGGTCTTGGCGTCCTTGTTGAAAATTTTGAACATATATGTGAGGGTTTATTTCTAGGCTCTTTATTCCATCGATCTGTATTTCATCTTTGTACCAGTACCACACTGTTTTAATTATAACAGCCTTGTAGTAAGTTTTGAAATTAGGAAGTATTAGACTTCTAGTTTTGTTCTTTTTATTCAAGATTGTTTTAGCTATTTCTCCCCTGTGAATCCATATGAATTTTAGGATGGTGTTTTCTTTTTATTTTTATGTTTGTATTGGTGCATTGTAGTCTCACATCACAATGAGTATCAGTTTGGTGTTAACATACATGCACACAGCACTTGGTGTCCCTCCTCCCTGCCTCCCCCCCGCCCCCCCCACATGTAGCACTGAGAATGATGTTGGTATAATCTCATATGTACACATTGTTTATGATAGTAATTCTATAGATTCACTTCTTACTTGCCCTTCCCCTTCCCTTGTACCCCTTCCCTTGCACTACTGAGGGTTCTCTGTTGTCATTGGAGTCACTTTTGTGTCTCCACTACTCCCTAGGTTGCGCATATTAATGAAAACATATGTCCCTTCTTTTTTTGTGATTGGCTAATCTCACTTAACATAATGTTCTCCAGATCTTTCCATTTTAGGATGGTGTTTTCTATTCCTGAAAGAAGCATTAGGATTTTGGTAGGGAATGCATAGAATCTGCAGATTATTTTGGGTCATATTGACACCTTAACAGTATTAAGTTTTACAATCCATGAACATGACCTGTTCTTCCATTTAGTTTATTCTTTTTCTTTTAGCAACATTTTGTACTATTCAGTATACAAGTGTCATTGGTTAAGCTCATTATTAAGTATTTTATATTTTGATGGTATTATAAATGGTATTATTTTCTTAATTTTTTCAGATTGTTCATTCTTAGGGTATAGAAACACACCTGATTTTTCTATGTTAGTTTTGTGCACTGCAACTTTGCTGAATTCATTTATTAGTTCTGGTAGGTTTTTTGGTGAAATCTTTAAGGTTTTCTTCATATAGGATTATGTTATCTCAGAACAGAGGTAGTTTTGCCTCTTCCTTTTCAATTTGAATGTTTTTTATTTATTTATTTCCCTTGTCTAATTGCTGTAGCTGTATGTTAATCCAATGTTATGTTATATTGAAAAGAAGTGGTGCAAGCCAGAACCTTTGTCTTCTTCCTGATCCTATAGAAAAAACACTTTTAGTCTTTCACTATTGAGTAAAATGTTAGCTGAGAGTTTTTCATTTATGCCTATAATTATGTTCAGGTAGTTTCGTTCTATTCCTATTTTCTTGTTTTTCTAATGAAATTGGTTGAATTTTGTCAAATGTTTTTTCTATATCATGACTATGAATTTTTTCTTTCATTCTTTTATTATGGTATGCTACATTGATAGATTTTCATATGTTGACCCATTTTTCCATTCCAGGTTGGACCTGTATAATCTTTTAATAGGGTATTACATTCAGTTTGCTAGTTTTTTGTTTAGGATTTTTGCATCAATATTCATAGGGATATTGATGTCTATAGTTTTGTTTTCTTGTGGTACCTTTGTCTGGTTTTAGTATCAAGATAATGTATTCCTCATAGATGAGTTAGGAAGTATCTCTGTTCTTCAATTTTCTGCGAAAGTTTGAGAAGGATTGGTGGTATTAATTCCTCTTTAAATGTTTGGTATAATTCATCAAGGAATCCATCTGAATCAGGTTTCTTTGTAGGGAGGTTTTTGGAAACTGTCAATCTTGTTACTTGTTATAGTTCTGTTCAGATTTCCCATTTCTTTATCATTTCAGTATTGGAAAGTTTATGTTACAAGTAATCCCTCTGTTTCATGTAGTGTTTGAGCATTTAATTTGGACAGGAAACACCTCCTATTTTTATACTCTTTATATTATTTATCCATAGGTAAATATTGTTCCATATTTTTATATCACTTTAGGAAGCAATTCATCTAGCTTCTACTAACCAAGTTGTAGGCTATCCAGGCCTCACAAGGAGATGAACTAATTAACAGAGAATGGAAAGGCTAAGACAAAAAATATCTAAGGCAATCCTTAATTCTTCAATAAATTTGTCCCTTTTCTTAGGAATGCATGACAACTCTTAGTTATAACACACAAATTTGATTTGGTGCATGGTTTTAAGCTATACAACCTCCATGTGGGTCATCATATTCATATAGTTTGTAAAATGTAAAGAAGAAAAGTTTTCCAGTCAGGTAGATATGTTTAAGAGGGGTCATCAGACAAAAGGGGAAAGGAACTGTTGAAGGTGCAGGAACAAAAGGCAGAGAAGACAGAGGAGGAAGTCAAGCTGGGGGACCAATAAGGAGGCCAACCAGAGTTAGGTCATGAGATAAAAAGAAGGGATGAAGTTTAGATTTTAGATCCACCAAGTTTCATTAGTCCTTTCTAAGATATCCTTAGGGGTAGCAACTTTTCAAGTCTTCTGTCTTTTAGAGTTTTCCTGTGTCTTGGAGTCCTCTCCATACCAAAGTAAGTAAATGAAGCTGACTGTTGATATCTAGAATATTTGGATCTTTTGATCTTAAGGCAGCAGGTCAAATATTATCTTAATATTATCCCAATTTCAGCGTTTGCCATGGTCTAGCAGAGTATGAATGTGCTGACTTGAACATAGTGTTTTTACCTCCATTCACTTAATTGACAATCCCATTGGAAATATTTTCTTTTGTTAAATAAATTATAATAATCTTATGCAATATAATTTACCTATAGTTGATTTCTGAATCCACTACACTTTCAAAAAAAATTACACTAAACAGAAAAACATTCCTAGACATTATTTTCTATAATAATGTAGCCCATGTCACTAGCCTAATGTGCTCACTTATTTATTTATTTATTTGGCACTGGGGATTGAACCCAGGAGCATTCTACCTCCTAGCTACACCCCCAACCCTATTTTTTAATCTTTATTTTGAAACAGGGTCTTACTAAGTTGCAGAGGACCTCACTAAGTATCTGGGGCTGGCCACGAACCCGGATCCCCCAGTCTCAGCCTCCCAAGTACTGGGATTACAAGTGTGCGCCACTACGCCTGGCCCTAATGTGCTCATTTATTAGAGGAAAGGAAACAGACAGCATAGCCTTATCTCTAAATCGATCTGTGTATATGTGAGCAGACATACATGTTTATAAATCTTGTTGGAGTTGTATTGAAATTTTGTAACACCAATGTGATGGTATTCTTTGTAGTAATTCTGCCAATCAGTTGTCCTCTGCAAAATGATTGTGACAAAGCATAGTTGTGAGTCATAGCATATTTTTTAACTCGTGCAATGATTATCATTGTCCTAAATTGACAGGTGAAGTATGCTGTCCAGATGAACAGCACAATCGGGTTTCCATTGGCATCGGTGACGCCTGCTGTGACAGAATGCCATATTCGACTTCAGGAAACCAGATTTGCTGTGCTGGGAGGCTCCATGATGGCCATGGCCAGCAGTGCTGCGGTGGACAGATTGTGAGCAAAGACTTAGAGTGCTGCGGTGGAGAAGAGGAGGGTGTGGTGTACAGTCACCTCCCAGGTAAGGGCCCCTATTGACCTTTCAGTCCATGGAGATGCTGAGAAGCAGAGAGGGTGAGAAATTCACCCTAGAAATAAAACAAGTAATGAAAGCTCACATTAATTTATATTTAGTGCAACAATTAGTAACATATGGTAAAACAAGTAAATTGTGATCTACCGTTTTTTTACATATATCTGATGAATTTCATAAAGGCCCATCATTGTTTTTTCCTTAGGAAAAGTGTTACATCCACAAACAAAACAAAACAAAACAAAATAAAACCCTCCACATGAATGCATGGGTTCTGCATCAAAAGAATATTTCCTTGTAAAAACTTGTATCAATTTATCAAAACGGTATTGTGCTATAATTCTTTTACCTCCTTATTCTTTTATATCTATGAAACTAACACTAATATGAATAGCAAACATTATCATTGAATGAGTACTTACTGTATAACAAGTACTGTTCCTATGTTTTGTACTTTATTACCAAAACTAATCTTTTTTTTTTTTTTGCGGTACCTGGGATTGAATGCAGGGGCGTTCTACCTCCGCGCTACGCCCCCGGCCCTATTTTTTTTTATACTTTATTTTGAGACCGGGTCCCATTGACCAGACTCAACTGTGTCAACACCTCAGAACAAGGGAGACTGGGAGATCTGCTCATGACTCTTTTGCCACTGTGGCTAAGAAGGGATTCTCTCTCTATCCGAATGGCTATAGAGTCTATGCTACTGACCCCTATAAGTATTCTGATGCCTTGACACGCATGGACTACTTTCCAACCCAAATTAAATCAATGTTCATTACATCTGTCGAACAGGCCCTGCATAAGATAATCACCAAGTTCACAAACATTTAACGAATCACCACATAAAAGAAACAGAGTTTATAAAGTCTGCCCTTTGCACACCAAATACTTGAAAAAATTAGAAGAAAAGGTTCTGTGTATAAGTACTGAATCCAAGTCAGTGACTCTTAAAGTAAAGCCGTGGGACTCTAGGGGTTCTCCAAACCTTTTCAGGTGATTGGTGAGATCGAACCTGTTTTCATAATAACACTAAACTATTCTATTCCTTTTTAATTCTCATTCCCTCATGAGTTTATAGTGGAATTTTCCAGATATTGCAATGTGATATGGCAACAGCTAGAATGCAGAGGCAAATATGAGAATTCAGTTACCTTCTATTGAACTAGACATTAAATGGGCTTGCAAAAATGTAAAACAATGTCATTCTTCACACTAATTTTTCAGTTCGTAAAACCCATTTTTCATAAATATATTTATATTTTATAGGTTCACTATTGCTATTGTTAAATGAATTAATATATGTATTTCAAAATTTAGTTTTAAATTCTAAGGCAATAAATATCAACTGATATAACCCATGTAAACGAAGGCTATTTGGGGTCTTCAATATAGACCCCATTTTCTTACCCTGCATGAGAGTCAATTCAAGATGGATCAAAGACCTGGAAATTAGGCCAGAAACATTGAAGCTACTTGAAGAGGGCATAAGTCCAACTCTTCAACACATAAGCATGGGTAAAAACTTCCTCAACAAGACCCCAAAGGCACAAGAAATTAAAACGAGGATCGATATGGGGATTGCATTAAACTAAAGAGCTTCTGTGCAGCAAAGGAAACTATCAAGAACCTCAACAGAGAGCCGATAGAATGGGAGATTTTTTCCAGCTATTCCTCTGATAGAGGACTAATATCTAGAATATACAGAGAACTCAAAATAACTCACCACTAAAAAACAAATAACCCAATCAAAAAATGGAACAGTGAATTAGTCACTTCACAAAAGAAGAAATACAAATGGCCAATAAATGTATGAAAAAATGCTCAGCATCTTTAGCAATCAGAAAGATGCAAATCAAAACTACCCTGAGATTTCACCTAACCCCAATTAGAATGGAAGTCATTAAAAATACAAACAACAACAAATGCTGGCAAGGATGTAGAGAAGTAGGAACTCTAATACATTGTTGGTGGGATTGCAAATTAGTGCAACCACTTTGGAAAACAGTGTGGAGGATCCTCAGAAGAATGGGAATGAACCTACCATATGACCCAGCAATACCACTTCTAGGTATCTTCTCAAAAAAATGGAAACCAAATTACCAAAATTCATGCCTATCTATGTTTATAGCTGCACAATTCACAATTGTCAAACTATGGAACCAGCGAGATGTCCATCAACAGATGAATGGATCACAAAACTATGGGATATGTATGCAATGGAATTTTACTCAGCCATAAAAATGAAAAAAATTATATCATTTGCAGGGAAATGGATGGAATTGGAGAACAATATGCTAAATGAGATTAGTCAGTCACAAAAAGTGAAAAGTCGGATGTTCTCCCTAATGTACAGAAGCTAGGGAGAAAATGGGACATAGGAGGGACTCTAGACAAAGAAGGAGAAACATTAGATGGGTAAAGAAGGCCACCTAACTAAGGGAGATGGGAGGGGGTAAGAGAGGGAAACCCCCTAATACACATGATGTACATTCACAAACTTATCAAAGTCAGTCACTATGCTGAGCACGAGAAGGGGGGGAATGGGGTGGAAATTGGGGGAGGGCTATATGAGTGATAGGTGCATGTATGCCTCTGCCACCCTGAACCTCAACAAGATGTATGATTACAATGCACTCAATAAAAAAAAAATAAGTTGTAAGACTATAGAGAGGTCCTGAGGCCAAAATTTGAGAACCACTCCTTAAAGGCACAGTAATGTGTACTAGAAAATCAAGGTACTTACCCTGCACTATGCTATGTCAAACTATTTGAGTATTTGGTCCTCTTTTAGATAAAGAAGCTAAGAGAAGTAGCAGGGCAGGGAAGATACAAAAGTGTCACCTCCTTAGTTCTATTATAGCTCAGAGTTTTTTTTGTTTTAATTGGGATTTTTTTGCGGTACTGGGGATTGAACCCAGGAGCGTTCTACCTCCGAGCTACACCCCCAGCCCTATTTCTTATTATTTATTTTGAAACAGGGTCTCACTAAGTTGCAGAGGGCCTCACTAAGTAGCTGAGACTGGCTGCAAACCTGCAATCCTCCTGTCCCAGCCTCCCAAGTACTGGGATTACAAGCATGCGCCACCACGCCCGGCTAGCTCAGAGTTTTAAAGTGATAGCCAAATGTCTCATTTCACTGTCTTTGTTCATCTGTAGCTTTTTAAAAATAGTCAATCGCCATATTCCTTCAGTCAGTAAATATGTGTCATGTAGAGACTAAGTCCCAGATGGCATTCTTGGTGCTTTGTGAATGTAAAAATGAGGCCGGGCGTGGTGGCGCACGCTTGTAATCCCAGTACTTTGGGAGGCGGAGACCAGAGGATCCGGGTTCGCGGCCAGCCTCAGCGCGCTCTCTCTCTCTCTCTCTCTCTCTCTCTCTCTACTTAGTGAGGCCCTCTGCAACTTCGTGAGACCCAGTTTCAAAATAAAGCATAAAAAAATAGGGCCGGGGGTGTAGCGCGGAGGTAGAACGCCCTTGGGTTCAATCCCCGGTACCACACACAAAAAAAGTGAATGTAAAAATGTTTAGGATTCCATTTAGATCCTCAAGGACCTAGAACCTAATCGAAGAGGAAAGTACCTCTAAGGTCATGCACAAACCCACGAGAGGGATAATGAGTACACGCATAATCTTTAGATTGAGCGATCACCAAGATAAGGTGATGAGGAAAGCTCACTGTATACGTCGCACCATTGAATTGGAGTCTCAGTGAGTAGGGTTTTGAGAGGTGAGGCTTGATCTGAAGTGTGAAATTAATAATCTGCAAAACATATCCGAGTAGTAGTGAGCACATTGGTTTATTAAAGGTGTATACCCTGCAGGAAGAAATAGAGGGAAATAAATCTGAGCAGGCAAAAGGATATGAACATTATCTAGGAAAGAAGGAGCTGGTGAGATTATAAGAACTGCGATTACTGTGATTTAAGGAGATAACTAAATTTGGGTGGCAGCGTGAATGTGAAGGAAGAAAGAGAATTCAGAATACTATTGCCGTAAAGTAAAATGAGCCTATGCTAAAAAATGGAGCAGAGGTTACTGTCTACTAGGACAAGGATTCTTTTTTGTGTGTGTGTGGTACTGGGATTGAACTCAGGGGCATTTTACCTCTGAGCTACACCCCCAGCTCTATTTTTTATTATTTATCTTGAAACCAGTTCTCACTAAGTTGTGGAGGGCCTCACTAAGTAGCTGAGGCTAGCCACAAACCAGCATCCTCTGGTCTCAGCCTCCCAAGTACTGGGATTACAATGTGCGCCACCATGCCCAGCTATCTTAATCTTCTTCCTTTGAGAATTTTTGGAAAGTTACAAACCCTAACTTCAAGTAAAAGTACGTAGAAAACACACAAAAATTCGCCTGCTATTTTTACACCCTTCAAACGCCATCCATGGACCCAAATGTCAGAATCACTTCGTTATGTACTTCAACGTGATGATCCATGCCAGTCAACATTCCTTAAACAAATTGTGACGTTCTTCAACTCCTGCAAATAGAGATTACCTCTAGAGTTTCTTAAGACTTTCTGCAATTCTGACAACTCTGTTTTTTTTTAAGGGGGGAAACAGTCCTTTTATTCTCTTGACCTTCCTGCATGCAGGTTCTGCATATCTTTTTTCCTTTCTCTGATGTTGCTGATCCTGTCGTCCCTAATGACTGCGACCTTAATGACCTTTCAGAATATCCATTTGGCCCTTTTTCTCCTCCTCCTAGACACGCCCTATACCTGCCACACAAGGGTTTAGATCTTATACTATTGCTATTATGCCTGGCCTCTCTCACTGCCTGGCATTGTGTGCCTGCCACAAGACCGGGTTGGCTCATAAAACATCTCTTTATGTACTTTATTACTTAAACTCTTTTATTTGCCTGCAGGAGCCCTTTAACAAAATCACATTGAATTGACTTTCTCACACCAAATCAAATCTCCCTGGTCCCAGTTCAGTTGTCTTTGTCAATATGTATTTTATAAATGGAGTGAATTAACAGATGCTGTGGGAACAGAACTGCTGGGGTAGCGTTTATGTTTTTAGTGCTCTCTCTGGGCAGATGAGTTGTGTAGGAGTGTTATACAGGTATCGCGGGATGAAAGTCATGCTCGTCATTTCAGTGAATATGTATTCCTAACCATTTTCTTTGAATATATTTTAAACCTCTTTATTACTCTTTTTTTTCTTAGTATTTGCTTATATGACTTTCTCATTTATGCCATTAATCCTGGGTTGGACTTGGCATTTCCACTTCGTATTAAAAGATAAAATTAAAGCCCCTCTATCATCCAGGTAGGATAGGATTTTCTGTTAGCCATAGGAAACTGATCATTTCCTGCCTTTGGATGTATTTCCTTATTTCCATTATAAAATTTGTCCATGCATTCTTTGATATGAAACTCTAGATTGGAATTGTTTCAGAGTAGAACATTGAGTTTCCATGTCCTGGACTTCTCCATAGAATGAATGACTACCACCATGAGTAACATGAATGTTTCATTAAGATGGGATTTGGGAAATTTGCAAAGTGAAGTGTAGCCACAGAAATTCATGGTGTAAAAGTTGCCTTGAAAGAACATTTCCCAAGAAGATTTCCATATAACAAAGTGAATGATTTTTGAAAATTATAATATACAAATGTTACTAAATGCATTGCAATGATTTGGGGGAGCTTCCTTACTTCACCCCTTCTTTCTCAGTTTTGTGGTGGTAGCCATAGAGCCATCTACTGGTGAGGACTTTCTCTTCTTTCATTTCTACTAATAATTTTTTAAGTTTCTCCTAAGATTCACAAATCTGTTTTTCTTGTTTTTAGCATTAAAATATAAAATCCCTTAGCTTAAAATGTGGTTCCCATGACCTTTCTCAGAGATCCACAATGATTTGTCATATTCCAGGCCATTTTTTTACTGCTATACTATTTTTATCTCAAAAGCATGATGCATAATCTTTGGTCTTCCTTTAGAAAACTGGGGTACTAGTTTTTCAGGTTAACTGTTTATAAATTCATTAGGCAGCTATGTTTATGTCACTTCCTTTTCAGTCCTGGACATTAAATAAGTACTAGGAACATGTTTGAAATATTGATATTATCGTGAAGAAAAAACTCTCTCACTCTTTCCTCAGTTGTATTCGATGCAATGGGAGCCATCCATTGACTATGTATGCAATTTGCAAGACAATATATGTTGTTTGATCTGAAAAATAAACATCTATACATTCTATGCGCACTGTTCCACTTTAACAACATCTCTATCTTGTTCAGAGAAACTCTCCATCTTGGTACAAATTTAATGAAGAGCCTTTGGACGAATGGGCCAATCTATCAAAAATGCATGACCCGTTTTGTTTTTCTGTGGGCCTCCTTAAAGTTGTATTCTGTGTGTCAAAGTTCAAAAGTCAAACACTCCATCTGATAAATTAGGTAGGGGTCAAAAGTTATTGCAAGGCAGTTTCAGGAGATTGTCTGTCTCTGAATTTGCAGCTCATTCATGCTGAAGTGATGCACTATGGGAATTACTACCAAACTCTGCTCGGCAACATCTGCTCTCCCTAAGTGAGTTAGTGCACGTCAGACATCTTTATGTCAGAATAGCGCAGTGATGGATGCAGTCTTCAGAAAATGCTGCATAAAAATCTGGTGTGCCGTTCTGGCCATTAAGTGAAATTACTATTTAAATTAATGGCACTGTCACAGTTTATCTGTGCAAAGAATGAACGCTGATTAGGGTATTAAGTAATTAGCAATTTATCACACTGGAACAAGGTTGATAATAATTAAAGAAGTAATGGTTTACCAAAGAAACTAGAAAGGGAGTCACTTCTTGTTATGTGAGTGAAATCTTGGCTGAAAATTTCAATTCAGTGAAACAAAGATGAAGCTCTTTGTGAAAGAAAGCCTCTCTCTCTCTCTCTGTCTCTCTCTCTCCCCCTCTCTCTCTCTTTCTAGGGTAAAAACAGTTCATTATCAAAATTTTAGTTGACCTGTCAAAAGTCCCTCAGAGCGATCAGATGACTGATTAGGAGTTCTGAATTAGGTCAATGTCTGCATTTTGATTTCATACTTAAAGCATGGTGAAACCATGAAGTAATTTGGGAGTAGAAGGGGAAAATGTATTCTGCTCCCTAAAAGGCCAGTTTTCAGATTTTGATTGCTCTTTAAAATAGAAACATGAATAGTTTTAAGAAAATTGCTAGAGAAAAATGACAGTCAAGAATCCAAGGTTGTATTTAAATGTCTGATCAAAAGGCAGCAGAAAATATCCAAACAATATGAAACTCGAAGCTGTGGATTTTTACTTTTATTATACGTTTGTGTTTAAACACATATATGTATATATGTATTTGCGCATGTATATCCACATATCTCTACCCAATATAATCAAGACTCAGTCTACAGACATAGCTCTGTTGTGCATGATTTATTTGAGAGAAACTTTTCCTGTAAATATTAAAACAATACAAATTATTAATATAATAGCTTATTTTAAAACAAAATACTATGAAGACATCATTTAGATAAACATGGCATATCAAAAGTGTTATGGTCAGTGTATATTATTAATCATAAATAAAATTTTTAAAGATGTAGAAATTTTTAAAGCAGAAAGATGAATGAGAAGTTTCTTTAGAACCATGTGCAGGTAAGTATCTCTTTCTTAAGGTATATGCCAAACTAGTATCTACTTTCAGTGATCTAAGAAAAGCATTTAAAACTCCTTAGTCTTATTAGGAGTGTTGTTTATAATGTAAGTATTTGTACAAGATCAGATTAAACAACTCAAGACCTCGGGGCACTTTGAATTTGAGGTTCTTTATGTTATCAGCCAGGACTAATAATAAATAAACAAAATTCTAATAAAAATAAATCATTCATTACATTGTGCTGCTATACAACCAGATATAAATTCTAATATGATTGGACTGTGACGTGGATTTGAGGCACCTTAATTTCTGGCTTAATCTAACTCTAGAGCATTGTCCATTTGTTCACACTTTTACATCTGAATTTCTGCTGTATTTCTCTATGGCAATATGTAAATGATGTTAACACGGAGTTAAACACCATTGGATGGGAGAGAAGAGTCTTCTGGTATCTTAGGCACATGTCTAGCATGGGGATGTGGGAATTGATCTTCCCTCTAAGATCTTTCTGTGGCTGCCCCTAACCTCTCAACTCTATCTACTGAGAGATCTAGAAGGGAATGAGGCTGGAAACCACAGTGGCTGTTTGGTGTACCTCATCAGTGAACAGATGGTTCTAGATGCCAAATGCAAGTCATGGAGAAAGAATGGTTACCGTTGCTGCCGGATGCCCAAAAAGCAAACATGTGTACCATAGATAAAGAGAAGCAAAAACTTACAAGGCTTCCACAAAGAGGTCCCAGGTCTAGGACTGCACTCTCTCCACTCTGCCTGGCCTCTTATCCCCAGAGCGCCTGGGAGACCTATGCCTCCTTGTGAATTTCTAGAGCTTTTTCTGAGTCCTTAAAGTCTAAATAACCTTCTTTCTTCAATAAAGATGTTATCATCAAAAAATGGGCAGGCAGTTTTCATGACAGGAATCCGATCTTTTTTTATGGAGCACGGGCGAAGTCTGGCCCAGCTGAATGATTTCCAAACAGTTCCTCTTGTGTGTTCTTTTCCTAATTAGTGTCTAG
Organism: Glis glis; assembly: GCA_004027185.1. Taxonomy (NCBI): domain Eukaryota; kingdom Metazoa; phylum Chordata; class Mammalia; order Rodentia; family Gliridae; genus Glis; species Glis glis. The sequence continues at coordinate 24,914 of PVJS01007847.1, forward strand.
TGCTCTTGGTAAGAAGGACCCTCACTGCACCTTTAAATCACCTTGGTCAGGAAATGCTACCTTAGGCATTGCACCGTTTCCGAAACTGCCTGAGTCTGACATTTTTATACCAAACTTTATAGCAGCCTCAGTTTTCTTCCCTTTTTTATTTCATATTCATATATAACATTTTATTGTTGCAGGGATGTTCTGTTGTGGACAGGATTATGTGAATATGTCAGATACCATATGCTGTTCAGCTTCCAGTGGAGAGTCTAAAGCACATGTTAAAAAGAATGACCCAGTGCCAGTAAAATGCTGTGAGACTGAACTTATTCCAAAGAGCCAGAAATGTTGTAACGGAGTTGGATATAATCCTTTGAAATATGTTTGCTCTGACAAGATTTCAACTGGAATGATGATGAAGGTAATTGATAGAAAGCCTCTCAGAGGTGCTGATTTGACAATGGGAAGAGAAATACATTGTTCATAACTATTTTTCTAAAATAGGAATATAAAAACTCCTGTGTGCATTATTCATTTTCACATTACATCCATATTAATACCGAATGAGTTCGCGATGATTGATGTTATTGCAATGAATTCTAAAGGAATTAATAATGATTAGCTGTTCTCAGGGAAGCTTTATCCAGATCTTCAGATGAGCGCACAACTGAAAGTCTGTGCTGAAAGAGCCAGCACGGGGCATCCAGGGCTTCTGCATGGTGCCCTGAGGGCTGTAGATGAAGACACAGGGAAATTCTTGCTTCTTCCCTCTTACCTGCTGACCATAATCCCCTGCTTTCCTTTGAGAGGAACGTTAGACTCTGTGAATTCACTTAGCTGTGTTTATATGGTATTCCTTTAGACAAAGCAAGATAAGCAAGTGCTTCTGTCAACCACAAAAGTGACTAATCATTTGCTGTGAGGTTTCCCATGCAGCCATGTCATGTTTGTGGTCATTAAATTAGACCCAGGGATCCAGAAACCTATCATTTTAAGGAAAGGATTATGGACACTTAAAAAGTAAACCTTCTACCATTTTCTGCAGTAATTTGTCCTTACAAGGTGACTAAGAGTGCCTTAGTCACAGACAATGCAAAGTCCATTTGCCAAATGCAACAACTACACAGTCCTTGTGTTGGTCCCACATGTTGGGATGTACAATAATCCTCTGTGTGTGTTGGGGGGGGTACTGGGGATGAAACCCAGGGGCCTTCTGCCTCCAGGCTACACCCCCAGACCTATTTTATGTTTTTATTTGGAAACAGGGTCTCACTGAGTTGCGGAGGCCTCACTATGCTGCTGAGGCTGGCTTCGAACCTGCGATCCTCCTGTCTCAACCTCCCAAGTACTGGGATTACAAGCGTGTGCCACCATCCCCCACCATCCCCGGTGTGAAATAATTCTTATAAAGGTGCCAGCAAGCACTTTGTAGCAATGAATGGTTAAGATGATGCAAAAGGCTGGCTAAATTATTAGGATGAGGATAATATTTCTCCACACTGAATTAAGGAGTGTGATTTTGGTGAAGTTCAATCTACAGGTTCCATTATATTTCCTGAAGACCCCTCCGATGGAGACATCCATCTACTCCCGTCTGGACTGGACCACTGTAGGGTATCCTCACAGCTGGTCCCGCAGACCTTCCCTAATGTGTCAACTCAGGAATTTCTCCCACTTCTTCACTTCTTTCCTATGTTGGTTTCCTGGGTTCTGGACCTCAAGCCCTTCCCCCTTGGTAAATCTATCTTAATAGATATAAGTGAATGGAAAGTAAATTTCTTGAGATCTTGATGTATGAAATTATCATTATTCAATGCTTCTCCTGGATTGATAGCTTTGCTAGAGGTGAAATTTAAGGTTAAAAATCATTTTTACTCAGAATTTTGAAGGCATTTTTGCAATTTTTAGCCTTCCATTGATATTTTGATTCCTCCTTCTTTTTTAGGTAGTTACATTATTTTTTGCTAGGTAATACATATCCTCTTGATGCTCCTTTTCTAAAAGTTCAGGAAAATGTGCCTCTATATTGTTAATATTCATTATTATTCATAAAGATACATTTTTATGGACTTCTTCCAATATGCAGTTCATGAATTTCAGTTTAGGGAAATGTTATTTTAGTATTTATTTGATTAGTTTGCTTCCTCTTTTTATTTCAGTTGTCATCTATTATTTGAGTATTGGTCTTAAAAAACTGATCTTTTCATTTGTTTCTTCTTGCTATTCTTGCCTATTAATTAACTCTTCATCTTGTTTCAACTTGATATTACTTTAAACTTATTTTTCATCCTTTCTATTCTTTTAATTTCAGCTATCATGTTAAGAGCTCTCTCTTGTTTGTTGAATGCTAATTATTTATGATCTCCTACTGTTGCTCTATTCCTGGAATACTCATGTGGAAATTCTACCCTCTAACATATACCCCTATCCTTATTTCGGTTTTTATTTTGAAACAGCGTCTTGCCAAGTTGCAGAGGGTATTGCGGAGGCTGGCCTTAAACATGCAATTCTCTTGTCTCAGCCTCCTGAGTACTGGAATTACAGCCATGTGTCAACACACCTGGCTGAAATTCATTTTTAGCATTCTGAAAATATTACATGTTGCTTTTTATTATTTATGAGGACTAGCTCATTTGATTCAAACAGTAAGCCTTCATTGTAAATTTAATTTCCATTTTTCCCACTCGATAAACTGAGACTTTGAGAGTATAAATGACTTGCTCAAGTTCGCAAAGCTAGGAAGTCGCAAAACTGGAATTTTAATACAAATCTGTGTCATTTCAAAGTAATTGTTCTTTCTTTTAGACAAACCATCTTTGTTTCTTTTTATGAATTTCAAAATATTCATTCATCAAATAAGTGACAAAATCATTTGTCAACCCTATAAATGTCTAAATGAAAATTCAAAATCCTTCTCTCCTTCTCCTCACTCCTATCACCAACTTAGGAGATCAAAGAGTGCAGGACTCTCTGCCCAGTGTCTACAGAAGCCATAGCACTCTGTGGCCTGTGTGACTTCAACTCTACCAGCCATGTTTGTACTGTGATAAGAGGGTCTCGCAATTCCATGGTGAAAGCATCGATTGAAGAAATATGTTCATCTGCTGAAGAGACTGTTCACACGGGAAATGTAAACACATACTCCTTCACAGGTAACAGAAACTGAGCTGTCTGCCCAGGGCTGAGTTCAGTAGTGAAAAACTGCTGAGCAGTCAGATTTCTTTCACTTTGATATCACCCACCTCAACCTGATAACAATTAATTACATCAAATTTTGGTGCCAGCTAGTTACAAGGTAATTAAAGGCATAATCTGGGTATATTCAAAGTTTAGTATGTTTAAGAATTTTTAAAGTCTAACTTTAAACAAAGAAGTATGCTCTTTTAAATAAAATCTATAGAGAATAAAGAACAGAAAATTAGTAAATTTTTGCCCTTTTCTGGTATATCTATTTTACTTACAATGAATTCAATTTTCATCTCAAAAATCTGAATATAAGCTGGGAATGGTGGGGCAAATCTGTAATACCAGTACTTGGGAAGCTGAGACAGGAGGATCATAGGTTCTAGACCAGCTTCAGAAACTTAACAAGGCTCTCAACAATTTAGTGGGCTCCTGTTTCAAAATAAAAAATCAAAAGGGCTATGAGTATAGCTCTGAGGTAGAATGACCCTGAATTCAATCTCCAGTACTAAAAAAAAAAAAATGTTTGAATGTAGTTTCCAATGACTGCAATGAATAAGTATTGCTAAACTGTGAGCAAAATGAAGGATAGAACTTCTGATTACTAGTAAAACTGAGCAGCATTATTCTGAGGAGGAGGTAAACCCAAGTGTGGTATTTCCCTCAAATGACCATTCATCTTGAGAGAAATTCAGTTATTGATTTCTAAGCACCATCTTGACCCACTGGCTAAGCTGAGTGAGAAATACTGTGAAGTTTAGGGTTATCTCTAAATAGTTCCACTCCCCTTCTTTTCCTTAACATACTTTTATTGGTGCATTATAGTCTTACATCATAATGTAGTTCAGAGAGATAGGGACATATATGCACACAGCACTTGGTGAACTTCCCCCGGCTTCTTCCCCACTCCCTCTCCTTCCCCATACATGATATTAAGATTAGCATTGGAAATTTTACATATATACATAAATTCCTTCATCCATTTACTCAGTCCCTTCAGAATGTGTTTCTGTTTGTAGAAGATCCAGGTGCACAGGTGTGCCTGTCATCTATCATCTAGAGTCAAATAGAATCCATTTAAGAGATGTAATCCAAGCAAGCTATAGTTAAACAAGCAAGATGCTGCTCTGTTCTATCAACAATCATCATCCTGCCTTATTCAACCAATGGTGGTGATGACAGCAAACCTCAGGAATGAAAAATGTTAGCCAGAAAACTGAGATAAGAGAGGGAAGATTAAAGAGAGAAAGAATAGAAAAGTTTACAGAATATTTTTTAGTCCCAGTGTTGTGCTAGATACTTGAAAACCTTGCCTCAGCCACCCACAAAGCAATCAACCATTATTATCATTTAAGAGATCAGGAAACTGAGAGTCATATCTGTAGATACTTGCTATGGTAATGAAACATCATATCTGTAGATATTCGCTATGGTAAGGAAACAGATTCAAGTCATGCCATCTTTAAAAGGAGCAGATTTAGAAGACTCCACATGGTACAGAAGCTCCATTCAAAGTGCTCCAAGCCTCCCTCAAGCTGTTCCTTCCACCTGAACTGTCCTTCATCATCCAATTCAAGGTTCAGGTCCAGATTCATGTCCTCAATGCAGGCTTCCAAGCCCAGTCTCTACTTCTGTTCCTATGGTACATTGTTCACAAAGTTCATAATTTCTGCCACATATCATATGCATTTGGACATTTGTCCCATCTCCACTATTAGATTAAAATATCCTCAGGAAGAGTGCATCTCTGTTTACCTTTACTTCATTATTTAGATTTTGCACATTATATAGCATCAACAAAATATTTATTGGAATTAATTTAACTAGGAAAGACCTCAGGCTAGAGAAGAGTTTGTTAAAACTTCTAGGCTCCTCCTACTGTCAGTTTGAGATTTAAGACATAGACCCTAATTTTAAAATTATTGGGTTTCCATCCCAGAGAATAACCAACTTTTATCTGCCCCTTGTAATCAAGGTCAGAATTTTGAAGAGCTTTTAAGACATACTTGCAATAGCCCATTCCAGAAATGAATGAATGTTTCCACTGATGTAATATGAGGGCTTTAAAGTCCACATTCCAGATTGCTTTGCCTGCCAGGAAATGCTATAAATTGAATATGAAAAGTAACAAACCTTTTTTATGAAAAACATTAAGCACAGAAGTAGTACTAGGACAATCCTATTGAGACCAATTTAAACTAAATCAGACTTTTAGAAACTTAGAACTGAAATCCAACAATGCCAACACTAACCAAAACTCATTCACTCATGCAGTCATTTATTTATCAAAAATATTAATTATAACCAGGCATGGTGGCACATGCTTGTAATCCCAGTACTTGGGAGGCTGAGACCAGAGTATCTGGGTTTGTGGGCAGCCTCAGCAACTTAGTAAGGACCTCCACAATTTAGTGAGACCCTGTTTCAAAATAAAGAATAAAAAATAGGGCTGGGGGTGTAGCTCGGAGGTAGAATGCCCCTGGGTTCAATCCCCAGTACCGCCAAAAAAAAAATTTATTGTGTACCTACTAATAACTGATCACTATACTAAGATAAGGAGCTATAAATACAAGCAAAAATATCCATTTGTGGTTAGAAGGCTATATGAAAAATGTTGCTGGGTAATTTGAAGTAGATTCATAAGTACACAGTAATGTGACAAAGGGTATGCATGTAGGTACTGTGATAGAAGGAAGCATCATTATTCAATAATGCTTCTGAAGAGTGTCTCAAGTACAACTATTCCAGTCTGAGAGGTTAAGAAAGAATTCAGGAAATATATTATTCCTGAGCTGAGAACTAAAGGACAAGCAGGGAAGGTAGAAAGTGTTTGCAAAACCTAGGAGCAAGAGAAAGCCCAGTAGGTTGGAAAACAACAATTACCTCAGTATAGATGTAGTAGAGTATAGGACAGTGTCAGTAGTGAGAGATGAAACCAAAGAGAGGGATCAGATTATGCTAGACTGTAAAGCCATGCTACGCAGTTGGTCTATATTCAACAGTGAATGGATTGCAAAGTTTTTTAAACAATGGAGTGACACAATTTTGTATTCATGCTTGAAGGATTACTCTGTCATCTATTAAAGAAATGATTGAAATAAGACAAATATGTATGGGACATTTTAAAAATTAATTAATATTGATCAAACACACCCAATCTCCCAAACATCCCGTTATTAGAAAAGTAACCCCATATAATGTACAGAATTTTTTAGAGCCAAGAAGTGTGTGTAGGCTGGGGAAGGGAATTTGGCAATTCTTGCAAAGAAAAATAAAGAGCTCTGAAAAGTGAGAAAGATTGCTAATGAATAGCAACATTTCAACAAATGACCCTTATGTATAAAGCAAAAAGACTGTTTTTATGGGCTGGGAGCATCTTAGAAGAAAGACTCAGAGTCACAGGAAAATGAAGAAACAAGAAGAGATGAGATAGGATAAAAATAATGAAGAGCAGTGGAAGAAAGAATAAGAAATGTCCCATGAGGAGCTGCAGCACTGAAATTAGAAAAGGTGATATAGGTGCAAGGCTATGGAATACCACTTATTAGCAATGAGCAGTTTAATCTTCTATTGCAAAGAGATTAAAAACGTAGTGAGCGTCTGTGGGTAGTTGGATGGTCTGGGCAGCTCAGTCCTTCAAGGTCATTCAGGGATCGGATTTCATTCGTTTTTTGGCTCATGATTCAGGTGCTACCATCACCCACTTGGTACAATCTGGGTTCCTACAACAGCCTAGTTCCAGCCCAACAGCAGGAGATGAGAATGACAAAGGAAGGCAGGCGACTTCCTCTTTAAAAAGTGATGGAGAAGCTGCCCATTCCTCTTCCATGCTCCTTCAGATGCTGACATCTGAGTCATTTAACCATAAGGAGCCTCAGAGGAAATAGGGAAATGTAGCATCTAACCAGGCTGGAAGGGACATTTGGGAATCTGCTGGTGGTTACCATAGACAACAAGTGGGAGATGCCTTCTTACTGGAGAAAATAATTCTGGAAGATAAATGACATTAGCCTGCTTCCCTTTACTGTAACAAATACCTGAGATAAATCAATTTATGGAAATTGGAAAGATGGAAAGTTTTGCTTTGGCTCACAGTTTTAGAGGTTTCAGTCCATGCAGCCCATTGCTTTTAGGCCTGTGGCAAGGGAGAACATCATGCCAGGAATGTATAACAGATGAAGCTGCTCACCTCATGCAGTCAGGAAGCATAAAGAGAGAGACAAGAAAGGGCCAGGGTCCCAGTGTCCCCTTCAAGGGAATGCCCCAGTGGCCTGTCTTACAACTAGGTTCCACCTCTTAAAAGTCCCACTACCTTCTGATGGCATCACAGACTGGGAAACCAAGCCTGTGACACATGGGCCTTTGGGGGACATTCAAGATTCAAACTATAGCAAAAATTCTTTACATTTGTAGAGAAATTTACATTTTATGAAGTCCTGCGACATAACTTACTATATTTATTTTCATATTAATTCTATAAAGTGTGTAAGGCCAGATTTATTTTAAGGTGATGCTTATAAGGAGAATGTGACTCGAACAACCCAAGTGGATGGACTGAATTCACCCCACATCCCATGGAGGTAGAGCAGTGATGGGCAGCCAAGGAGTTCTTCCTCTTCTGGTCCTTGGTTTGAGAAAGAGTCATCCAGGGAGGGAGGGAGGGAGGGAGGGAGGGAGGGAGGGAAGGAAGGAAGGAAGGAAGGAAGGAAGGAAGGAAGGAAGGAGAAAGAAAGAGGAAAGAGAAAGAAAGAAGAAAGAAAGAAAGAAAGAAAGAAGAAAGAAAGAAAGAAAGAAAGAAAGAAAGAAAGAGAAAGAAGAAAGAAAGAAAGGGAAAGAAAGAAAGAAAAAGAAAGAAAGAAAGAAAGAAAGAAAGAAAGAAAGAAGGAAGGAAGGAAGGAAGGAAGGAAGGAAGGAAAGAAAGAAAGAAAGAAAGAAAGAAAGAAGAAAGAAAGAAAGAAAGAAAGAAAGAAAGAAAGAAAGAAAGAAAGAGAAAGAGAAGAAAGGAAGAAAAAGAAAGAAAGGAGGGAGGGAGGGAGGGAGGAAGGAAGAATCCTTCAAAATTCATGAAATTAAGTAAGTGGGAAATAAATTTAAGCAATTAAACTTTCAGTTTTTTTTGTAAATTTTTAGCATTTATTTCTGAAATTATTAAAGCTTAACATGGAATTAAGACTTTGGGAACACCACTGAATCATATGGACCATTATCTAATACATATTTTGCCATTTCAGAAGCTCATTCTTAAAGTTTTGTTGTTGAAGTCGGGTTGGCTGTTTTTGGTTTTGGTTTCAGTCCTGGTTGTGGTAGAAGAGACAAGGATGTGTGTGGGTGCAGTGGAGTACACATTCATTGTTCTTCACTAGCATGGTGCCATAATTAGATCAGTTTTAAGTCCTGTGTCACATACAACTATTTTATAATTCATATAGCATCTTAATGAAATAATATTAACAAAGTAATAGAAAGTAATAATTGGCAAGTTTATAATAATAAAACTATAAAATAATGTTGGTAAACCTGTCTTATACAGAAGTAAAGATACATAAACTTGTGAAGCATTAGCATCTAAACATACATTCATCTATTGCTTTTATTTTTCATTCATTCATTTAATGAATATATCTGTATTTCTCTCTATTCAGAAATGGTAAATTATGTTCTATACAATTTTAAATCTCTGCATCTATTGCCACTTAAAATGCCTTTTATGATTTAGAAAATAAAGATTATTAGAACTTTATACGCAAAAATATGAGAGCAGTAGTGTTTTTAAATATATTGCACTGTGTTTTTGATAAACTTAAAGGTTTTTATATTCATAGTTAGTATGATTATAAGAAAACAAAAACAAGAAAAGCTCATGGTCTGATTTCTCTTTCCAGATGTGAACCTTGATCCTTACACAATGTATGAGTATAGGATTTCTGCATGGAACAGCTACGGGCGAGGATTCAGCAAAGCTGTTAGAGCCCACACAAAAGAAGATGTACCTCAAGGAGTGAGTCCCCCGCGGTGGACCAAAACAGGCAATCTTGAGGATGCAATTATCTTAAACTGGAAGAAACCTATTCAATCAAATGGTATTAAGCTACTTTTTAAGTAGAAAAAACCTGGTCTCCCACAAATCCATAAGGAAATTTAAATGAGTGTAATCTACATTTAATTGGCATGCATTTAAACAACTAGAAAGTATTTACTGATAAAAGGAACTTTACTTATGTACCAGGTAATCCATTCACTTTGTCCTGTAGCCCTCTTAATTTTTAACTTAAATGAAGTTCCTTAAATTCTAGTAGGTATCTGAGCTTCTTTCAAGCAAACAAAGTATGTTGAAGGAAGGTAAAATAGTTTTAATACTAAAAGCAATTTTTTAATAGCAAAAGGAAATAAACATAAATAACTGTCTGTGTCATGAATCCATTTCCATGATGGTATAATTTAAAACTACTTGATGATAGCAATATAATAAATTAAAATTAAATAATGCTATGGTGTCCCATTTCTTCAAAACACTAAAACATGTAAAATGTTTGCAAATGGCTAAAATGATAAGACACATTGCCTCTTCCTCTTTCCCTTCCTCTTCCTGTCTTTCACTTCCTCTTTATCTCTTTAACTTCCTATTCCTCTCATGTCCTTTTCTTCTCTTTCACTTCTTGTTCTTCTCACTCCCTCTTCCTCTCTTACTTCCTGTTCCTTACAACTTCTCTTCCTCTCTTTTGCTTCCTCTTCTCACTTCTGTCTCTCTTCCTATCACGTCCTTTCTCCCTTTTACTTCCTGTTCCTCTCACTTCCTCTTTCCCACAGCGTCTTCCTCTCTTTCACTTCCACTTCTTCTCTTTCTCTTCTACTTCCTCTTTCTATTCCTCTCACTTCCTCTTTCTCTTTTTCATATTCTCTTCCTTTCTTTTATTTCCTCCTTCTCTCCTTCATTTCTATTTCTTCTCTTTCATTTCCACTTCCTCTCTTTCACTTTTACTTCCTCTTGGTCACTTCCCTTTTTCTCTCATTTACTTTCTGTTTTTAAAAGGAAGTAAAATACAGAAAAAAAATAAATGAATAGGGCCGGGGGTGTAGCTCGGAGGTAGAACGCCACTGGGTTCAATGCCTGGTACCGTAAAAAATAAATAAATAATAAATAAACAAATAAATAAATAAATAAATAAATAAATGAATAAATAAATAAATGAAATGATCTGGTACTCAAACACAGTCTTTTCTCTTTGTCATTTAGGTCCTATTATGTACTATATTCTTCTTCGAAATGGAATTGAGCACTTTCGAGGAACGTCCTTGAGCTTCTCTGACACAGAGGGAATTCAGCCATTTCAGGAATATTCATACCAACTGAAAGCCTGCACGGTTGCTGGCTGTGCTGTCAGCAGCAAGGTGAGGGTGCTTCACCTACACTCTGGGAAGAAGGGTCCAGTGTGAAGCCTCTGTGAGCGTCCTGGTTGTGAGGTTTTTTTTTCTATGACAGAAAACAGTGTCCCCCTCAAAGTGGTGTTGAGTAGGGTGTTCATGTGTCACCTTAACTAGGTGCTAATACTTATGCCAAAAAGAAAAGATCCCTGTAAGGGAGTTTTATCTGAACATCAATGTTTTATAAATAAATAAATAAATAAAATCTTCAACCAATATCTTTTCTTTCCCACTCTTCTCCCCTCAATTATTTTTAGGTAATTGCTATGGTTTGATATCATTTGCCTCCAGCCACATGATATCTAACTTGTGTTGAGGTTTGGTACCAATTTAAGAGTTTTGAGAGGTGGTGGGTCCTTCAAAAGGAGTTTGAGTCAGGAGGGATGAAGGCCTTCCTGTCTTGAGGAAGTGAATTTTTGCTCTCAAGGGATGGCATTAGTTAACATGAGTTAGGGTTGTTTACAGAGTGAGGCTGCCTCTCCTTTTTTGCTTCTTTGATACAAGCCAGTTTGCCCTTTTACTTCCCTTGATAAGTTGAAGTAGCACAGGCTTTCCCCAGATGTGACCACCTGATCTTGAACTTCCTAGCTTCCAGAACCATGAGCCAAAAAAATAAAAATATGTGTAAAAATACAGATGTACCTCTTTTCTTTGTAGGTAATCCAGCCTCATGTATTCTGTTACTACAAAATAGAATAAGATGGCAATATTCTATAAATCCATAAAAAATCCCAAACCCTTCTTTGGTTAAAAACATTTTATATTTAAATATTATATAAATAAAAATTGCCAGCACGTAAACAGAAAAGAGCAAAAGATTCTGTTCCAAGGCTTCTTTAATAGCCCAGGCAAGAAACATCTAAAGGACTTGACAGTCAACTCTATCTAGACGAATAAAGGGTAAGAGTTGTGGATATTTTCAAGGTATCTAGTTTGATCAATTTGTGGGTAATGGTGCCATTCTATAAGTAAATATAAAGAGATACATTTTTAAAGGAATAAAATAAATTTTTTTGAAGTTTTGAAAAAAAAAATTTTTTTTTTTTTGCGGTACTGGGGATTGAACCCAGGGGCATTCTACCTCTGAGCTACACCCCCGGCCCTATTTTTTATCCTTTATTTTGAAACCGGGTCTCAGGAAGTTGCAGAAGCCTCACTAATTAGCTCAGGCTGGCCGCGAACCCGGATCCTTCAGTCTCAGCCTCCCAAGTACTGGGATTACAAGCATGCCTCACCACGCCTGGCTGAAAAAAAAAATTTAAAGAGAAGGACCAGATAGCCAGGTGGCAGAAACAGATGCTATTTGGCCTAGTTAGGTGCTGAATTAGGTGACTGGAGTTTTCTAGAAAGATCTATGTGGCAAATTGAAGCACTGAGTTTAAATCTGGTCATCGAAGGAGACCCTAGAGAGAGACAAAAACAGAGTATCAGAGATGATGAGCATTGGAGAATGCTACCAAATGAAGAAGAAAGAAAATCTCGTGAAGGAGACAGGAAAGAAACAAACAATTTAGGAGGAAAATAAAGAAAGAGCCATTTCACAGAAGCCAACCTTGTCAGAAGCCGCCCAGGAGGAAATACAAACACAGAACAGTTCTGATCCTTTCCAGATGGTTAAAATCTTAAAAGAGCAGCATCTTCATGCACTTGCAAGAACCAAATAAACAGTCAAACGCTCAGCCACAGTACATGTGTACAGTTTTGTTCAACAGATTACCAGAGGCATCTCTGAGCCTGCCACTGCTGAGACAGACAGTAGCTGATTGCCCCAATCAGAAGTTGTGGTCCAGCTGGGTGTGGTGGCGCACACTTGTAATCCCAGGACTTGGGAGGCTGAAACAGGAGGATTGCAGGTTCAAAGCTAGGCTCAGCCACTTAGTGAGACCCTGGTTCCAAATAAAAAAGTAAAAGAAATAGGTCTGGGGATATAATCTGGAGATAGAAGGCTCCTGGGTTCCATTCCCAGTACCACACAAAAATAAATTATGGTCCGAAAGGTCCATGAACAATTCCACACTTTTTACATAGGGCTCATGCCTACCAGATTCCAAAACAATTGGTTAAAATGTGAAATCAGAATTAATTCTATGGAAAAAAAAGGCAGACCATTTTTGTCCCAACCTACCTTTTCAATTATTGACTCAATAACTGGTTGATTTTTCATTTTTTTCTTCTCACTTGGTTCTTTTCCTATAGTGCAGACACTATAAAATCACCCTGGGTGTCACAGAAAGAGTACAGGAAAGTCTGCCCTTTTATACTGTTCAAAGCACATTATATGCAAGCAAGTTCGGATGTAGGTTTTGCTCCATATTTACTGGTGCTTAAAATGTACAAAATCAGGCTGTTAAAATGCAAAGGCACTGATGGGCCATATGGAAGAGAGTTATCAAGAGTTCTCTAGGAAGACAGTCTGCCAGCCAGATTCTACTTGTTTAAACTGAGGGCTGCACTCTGCCGTCAAAATTGTTGTTGAACCTGTTGTGATAAATGGTAGTCCGAGACTTATGTAATGTATTCAAGGTCAGATTTCATTGTTTAAATAGGATGGGAGGGAAAGAATAAAAAAGGACTACTGCTTTTCCAGGCCCCTGCTAATGATATGCCAGGCCAGACAACAACATTTTAAAACAAAGGTGACATTCTCATTGATCAGGATACCTAGTGTACTATTACAATAAATTGCCATTTAATTCCTATGTTTTCAGGTAGTTGCAGCTACTGCCCAAGGAGTTCCAGAGAGCATCCCGCCTCCAAGAATCACAGCCCCAAGTGCAGAGTCTCTGCATCTGAGCTGGAGTGTCCCCGAGAAACCAAATGGTGTCATTAAAGAGTACCAGCTCCGGCAGAATGGGAGAGGTCTCATCTACACTGACACCACTGACAGGAGGCAGCATACGGTCACAGGTGAAAAAAAATGGAAAACCTACTGGAAGAGTCTGTCATTGTGGTTAGGGGGCAAAGCATCCCAGGGGTGTGTGTTTGATATATGAGGTCACTTCGAAAGGACGTGTTCTCTTGACATATGGTCAGGTCCCACTTATCCATGCTAATAGAAGAGCCCACACTGGCAGCAATAAGCCACAACAGCAGATAACTTCAGAAATAATTTATACTTGGCTTTGATATGCATTATGTGTAGGGTTTTTGCATCAGTATTAACTTTTTTTTTCAAACAAACAGTAAGATGCATTTTCATTCCCCAAGGATGTGCTCATAGATAATGGGAGTAGGACAGCCACAAATGTACTGGAAAGTGGGGGGAAATCAGCTAGAGGCTAGCGTTAATCTACTAAGTGGGTAATTAACACACAGAGCTAGTTGACAGTTGACTGGTTGTGACTATTTGTTATTATTATTAGTGTTAATGAGTAGTAATTGCATTATTTTTATTGGTATTATAACATTGTTTATTATAATTAGCTTTAATAACATAATAGCAGTACAGTACAATAGTATAATGTTAGATAATTGCATATAGTGATTATAGTAATAATTAATATGCTTGAATGTGACTTCCAAAGAGAAGAGATGTATTTTCAACTTACCCAGTGTGGAGCAGCATTTCTAATATCCTACCACATCATCTTGTTTTATTCTAATCATAGATCTCTCACTGCCTGATATTTATTGTATGTTTTTTGTCTTTTTATGTCTTCCCTCAATTGAATATAGGTTCCAAAAAAGCAGGGACCTGGTCTACCTTGTTCAATGTTATTTCTCTAGCTTCTAAACTAGTCCTTAGCATGCTAATAGAAGCTAAATAAATGTTTGGAGAATAAATAAATTTAATATGTGCCAAATACTATCCTAAGTACTTGGCATGCACTGTCTAATTTAATTCTCATTACAGACCTATGGTGTAGAGAGAGTCATTAACTCCATTTTATAAAAAAGAATAATTTGAGAGACTGAGTAATTAAGTTTATTATTTGGGTCTACTGAATCATCCCAAAGACTAATGTAAGTTTGGATGCTGAGACCACAAGCAAGATTTTACAAATGTTCATATTTTCCCTATTATTTAGCCACCTCCTTCTAAGACCTCCTTAGTGAATGACATCCTTCCATCAGGCTGCACACCTTGCTAAGGGTGTTGATCGCACAGATAATGAAACTCACATAGAAGTACAGAAAGGCCTAGAAAACATGCCTGGTTTTTCAGGAGAAGCAAGCCATGCTATGCACGTGGAAAAGCAAATTCATCGTGTTTTGTTCTTAAATTCCATAATCCTCTGACATGCAGCAAGCATTCATTGGCAGAATGAATCTTCACCGTTTTTCCAGAAGTGCTTTAAGCCTGAAGAAGCTGTGCTCCGTTGTAGATGCTTATCACATATTTACATACTAGCACATTGCTTCCTTATCTCAAGATCCTGAGCTAAACCAGTGATCATGGGTCGGGGGAAGCCCTCATCAATTCAAATGATGAACTTGGTTTCTTATATCTTATTTCACTTAAAGTAAACATCATCACACATGATTGAAATAGTGTTGTTTTATATAATAGGACCTTACCTTTACATACGGCTTTATCATTTTAAAAAAAACATTTTCCCTTGGACTCATTTGGTTCCCATCACATCCCTATAAGCGAGGGAGGTTTTCAATAACCACATTTGAAAGGTGAAAAAAACCAACCTACCCAAAGTGTCCAGGGCCTTCACTTCCTCCATCTCTATGGAAATCAGACTACTGTTTCATTCCAAAAAATAAGTTCCCCACTGGCTGTGTTCTAGAGAGGACTTTGCTCTAAAATATGATTGCCGTTTCTAAGATTAGCAATAGGGAAATCTGACAAGTGTAGAATGACCGCCAATGCAGTGGACTCAGGGCTGCTACAACACCAGACAGGATACCGTGGTAGAAATCAAAACAATGGGATGCTAGAACTTTGAAAGCCAAGTTATGGCCCTTCATGACTTCATACTAGTAAAGGTTTCACAATAAATGGAGACACAAAGCTAAGGTAATTTCTTACAGTGTTTATCTGCTTAACCAGCACTAGCTTTGAGTTGTTGCCAACTATACTGGCTTGCAATTTTTAGAAACTAGCATTTCTACACCAATAGATGAAATTCAATTGCAGTGTTCAAACCAACAGGATTGATGGCCTCATTAATTATAAAATAATGGCAAAGATTTTTCTTTAAATTTCCTCACTCCACAAGTTCTTCCTTTCATTGTCATTTGTAATCAATATTTTCATGTCAGAGAGGATTTCATACGCATACCCTGGTGCCAGAAATTCTCTTTTATTTGAATAAATAATTTAAAGTTTTTCCATATCATTTTAATTTTTATAAAATATAAAATGGAAAAACCCCTTCAAAGTCATGATCCATTCCTCTGTTCTGTTTTAAATAGAATTAAAGAAAATTTTGCTTGAGCTATGCAGCCTGAAGAGGGATTTCTATTTTGAGTGAGAAAATAAACCCTCATTCAGCAAAACATTCCCAAGTCCAGAGCCTCCTGCATGCAGTTCCTATGGGATCAGAGCAGAACTAGGCAATAGATAGATAATCTAAAACCTGAGATCTATATAGTGTTAAGCATTTTATCTGCCAGGGAAAATTCAGTTCCACGGTTAGCTGAGTGACCAAATGCAGTACGGAAGAATTTTTTTTTATGTGAATGACTGTTTTATTGAGTTCATGGACTGAACTAAAATAATCAAACTTATTTCCCATTCCATTTCAAATGTTTGATGAAAGAGCTGCATGAACCCCCTAGGATAAATATTTTGATTTTCTCATCATTTCCAAAACCTTGGCATTCCCTAAGCAACAGAGCACTAATGAAGCTGTAGTGCTAGTCTTCCTGGAGCCTGAAAAATCTAGGTCCTTAGAAATGACAGACGGGAAACCCAGCACCTTGCCTCAGCCCCATTGTCTCCATGCTTATTTTTAATTACCTCAAAGCTTTAGAAACATGATCCCGTAAATGCTTTGTGGGAATAGTGGCAAATGCACTCATCATGTGAAATCCATAAATTGCTTATAATCCTCTCAAGATGTTAAAAAAAGCATTAAGTAATTGAAGACAGGAAGTCCTCGGTTAATTATTTAGAGGTGTTATCAATGCTTTAAGTAAACTGAAGCATTTTCTGCTATCTCACTGAGCTGAATGCCCATGGGGACAAAGGAGTGGCAGCCACCATCTTCTCATATTCACTAATGCAAACAGCGCAGAGCAGCTTGTCAATAAAAGACCTTTCCATATCATTTATTACTAAACACATCCACCATCCTGCACAGAACAATCGGGGTGTCAGCTGTGGCACTGTTTCACTTTGGGTTGCCACTGCATTGTGTGCCAGCCTTCTAATGTGGGCTTAGGAGCAGAAAAGAAGGTAAAAGGATTAACTAAATTATTAAATCCACCAGGAAAAATAAGTGAATTAATTGTGTCCTCCTTAGCAGCAGGTATGGCGAGGGCCTATGTGTCTCTTAACTCTGGGGAAACGTTTCCACTGTAATTAATTAAAAGTTGCTCATCATTGCATTTCACTCAGAAGAAAAGGCCCATCATTAAATTAGCAAGGGTAACAACCTGCCTTCCTTCCTCATGCCCTTAGAAGCTAATGAAAACCTCTTAGGCTAAATAATATAAACCCTCACGATACTGTGGTCGCAGAAAATACTAATGTTACGCTGAAACAGGTCTCTTACACATCACTTTTGAAAATGAGAACATAGTTTGATCATTAATATAACAAAATGTGGAACAGGATTTTGCATTAGGTGGCCACTATGTGCTCCCATAGTGATTTCCTCTCATTGCCTTTATTACGTTTAACTGTAATGTCCTCTTTCATTGTCCCCATTCCTTAACTAGTAGGTAAAGCTTTTTAAGGACAGAGACAATAGCTTCCTGTTTGACACCATGTTCCTAGTACCTATCACAGTACTTTACATACTCAAAACTATTTGTTGAGTGAATAAATATTGAATAGTAAATCCCAGCATCTAAGTGATTATATTCTGTTTTGATTGTAGATAAAAATTCCCTTGCCTAACACATTTAAATCTTAGGCACGACTGGCCACAAAATTAGCAGGGCCCATTGCAAAGCAAAAACTCAGGTCCCCTTGTTCAGAAATTACTAAGAAATTTGAGACAGCAAAAGGAGAACATTGAATTAAGAAGGGTGCTTCTAAGCATGAGAACTTGTTTGCACAGAATACAAGCCTACAAAGCCAGGCCTGACCTCTAGCTGGATTTATTGGCAGTCTATTTCTTGAATTGAAATAGGAAGAAAACTAGGGTGGTGATCATGTTCTCAGAACAGCCACAGGAGCCTGTCCTGTGGTTGGTTGTATGTAATGCCCTGGGCTACGTTTCCCTATCTACCACCTAACTACTGACCAACATGCAGTGGACCTGTGAAAATAGAAATGAGAAAAACTAACTTCATGCCTGACTACTTGCAAAAAAAAAAAAGAGAGAGAGAGAGAGAGAAATAGCATAGCATTAACCATTTTTCTCCTTTCTTTAAATCTGCTTTACAAAAGAATTTGACAAAGAATTACAGTCAACAGCTGCCTGGACACTAATTTTTGAGAGATAAAACATTTCCCCTGAAGTCCCAGATATTCCAAGGTTCTTTCCTGGACTGTCCTTAACTCTGTTTTGTCCCAAGGATGCCAACCAACCCCTTTCCTCCATAATGTCCTTGTTTTTTTATGTGTTTGAACAACATCTGAATTTGCTGCCACCTTATGCCACATTGTGTTTGTAGAGGAGCAAACTCTGCCTAAAAATGCAAAGAAGGGGCCTCTTTCCTGCACCATATTGCGCTCCAAAGAAGAAAAATGTTTATTAAAATATTGTCACTAAAACCAAAAACAAGGGTCTTTCCTCAGTGACTATCTGAATAATGGTTGTAATGTCGATCAATATTTGGAAAGAGCCTGCCAGAAAAATGGCTCATCTAGAGAGGGGTTCTTAGGATGAGTCTGATCATCACAAAATATTAAGAGGCGGGCCTAAGCTATGGCCTAGAATTTCACAAGAAATATATAATTAAGAATATATAATTATATATATTTATATAATTATATATGTTATATAAATATTATATATTACATATATTATATAAATATAATATATTATATAATATAAATATAATATACTACATATTATATAAATGTAATATATTATATATTATATAAATGTAATATATTATATATATTATATAAATGTTATATATTATATAAATATTATACATATAAATTTATATATATACAAATAAAACTATATAATTAAGAATATTAGCTGTAGCAGGTGATCAGAACTGAAAGTCATGAGGTTATCTCACTAGCATTTGTAATGCAGGAGTCCCTTTGCTTTGATCCCCAGTTCATATGAGATATCAAGTGAGTTCATAGAGCATTCACACAGGAAGTAGAGTGTAGTACCTACCAGTGGCTGCTCATGTGGGGGCAGGAAATTGGTTTGGCTAAGTGGAATGGGGATCTGGCTGGGATCGTACTGGGTGGTACCATCAACAAAAGAGGACTTCAGCTGGGCGTGGTGGCGCACGCCTGTAATCCCAGTACTTTGGGAGGCGGAGACCAGAGGATCCGGGTTCGCGGCCAGCCTCAGCTCGCTCGCTCTCTCTCTCTCTCTCTCTCTCTCTGTCTCCCTCCCTCCCTGTCTCTCTCTCTCTCTCTCCTTAGCGAGGCCCTCCGCAACTTCGTGAGACCTGGTTTCAAAATAAAGTATAAAAAATAGGGCCAGGGGCGAAGCGCAGAGGTAGAACGCCCCTGCGTTCAATCCCCGGTACCGCAAAAAAAAAAAAAAGAGGACTTCAGCATGTGAACTGCTAAAATAGTTTTTAATCAAATTGTATAACACATGTTATAATTAAAGGTACCTTAGATATCTCTAAAGTAATTCCATGATGCCTCAGGTATCTGTTTTGTATATCTAGATTTTCACATTAGCCTAAAGTAAAATCCCAGTATCGCTCTATCCATCAGTCAAGATTGCCAGTTGATGCCAGAAGTTCCTGGGAATCTTCTTGAGCAGGGATGCCTGGAGGGAATTATGTAGCAAGATTCCAAGCAAGTGGAATAACAAGAAAGCATCATTATTAGAGCAGAGGAGACTGGGTGTGTGAGCCAGGTTGGCCAGGCCAGACATCAGTTTGGATGAATTGGTGCCAGGACAAGTTACTTACCCACAGGATGGTTGTTTACAATACTTAATAACCACCTAACAAAACCTTCTTGAGGTAACCCAGGCCTCTTAGCACTGAAACTAATCACTAATCATGCTGACCAAAGAACTCATGGAATTATATTTTTTTAATTGACACATAAAAATATACCTATTTATGAGGTACCATATGATATTTCAATACGTGTATATACTGTGCAGTGTTGAAATCTATCTCCTCAAACATTTATCATTTCTTTGTGAGGAAAACATTCAAGATCTTTTCTTTAAGCTTTTTTAAAATATACAATATATTATTGTTATCTATAGTCACTCTACTATAGCACCCCAAAACTTCTTTCCTAAAACTTTTTTTTCCCATTGGTCAACCTTTTGAAGTATACATAGTTTAGGACCATTCAGTAATTCTCTAAAAAAAATAACAGATGACACAATAGAATAATTGGCTGAAGCTGTGCAGTAGCACTTGCTATCTATCTGGAATTATAATGTACAAAGTGCCTTTTCCTGATTATTTATCTGGAGATGAAAAATTAAAAGCAAGCTGTTCTCTATCTAGTACATCAGATGTAACTGACATCGACATGGGTTTTCTTTGCCAAATCATATTTTTATGAACCATGATCAGACATTTTGCAGTCCCTTTTTAACACACATTTACTCTTGAAAGTAATGTTACTTGGAAGTATAATCGTAATGAGTTTGGTTATAGTATGCCTCTTTCCTTGAAAAGAGAACATGATTCCCTGTAGGGAAATTCAGGTAATTTGCAGCCACACTCATCTTCACTCTCCTGAAATGTTAAATACTTGGCTTTCCTCCATGCATTTGCCTTTCTCTACTCAACAACTGCTATTTCCTACTCTTCTAATTCGATGCCGAGCCCTTGAATGATGTTTTCTTTTCTCCTTCTACTCTTCGACTTCGGGATTAAGTTGCAGTCAGAATGGTTCCTTCGAGACATCTCTTTATTTCCCTCTTCTCATCCTGATCAATTCATGAGTAGTTTTCAATTGGTGTGCCCTTTTCATTGCCTGTTGCTAATATTTCATATATATCTCATTTTAAGGACTACCAATAGGGGCTTACTTAAAATGACAGCAAATTCCACTTGAAATGTGTGCATCTTATTGAGTTTTACAGAGTCATATCTATGAAAGGTCATTTGGTTCCTGTAAATCATCTATGCCTGATGGGAGCTGATGCTTTTCTTGTAGATTATTTAAACGGAGCCTATTAGTAATCCAATCCTCTTAGCCATATGAAAAATACAAGATCTAACAAGTATAGAAAATCATGGACTTAGACAGTCTTTCCTTGAGTTAATCTGCAGCCCAATTAAGCAGTTCACACTGTGATGCCCACAATTTACAGATATGAAAACTGAGGCCCCTGGAAGCTGGTAAAATTGCCCTTGGTCATGGTTGGTAAGTAGGTGACTATTAGAACCCAGAGAGTCTAACTTCAGACTCTGGACTTCTAACAGCCATGTGTTCTACAGCCTCAGCACATGACTCATGATGATATTCAAATGACAACATAGAAATATATATTCTCACTTGGATCATTTAATATTACCGGAAATTTCCCTGGGCTTTGAGCTACCTATGTCATGGTTTCATTATAGGGGTAGGCAGCCTGGCCTAATTGTTCTGGGCCACATTTCTTAGTCCAGCTGTACAAGTTTCAGTCCTGGCCTCATCCTTTCTTATTTCTGTTATCATATGCAGGGCCTCCAACTCTCTGTGGTTAACTCTCTTATCTATAAAAATGAACAGATAATAGCACATATGTCAGGCAGGTGGTTAGTGTTGGCATTGATTTTGTTAATGCCCATAGAGCAACACAGAAGAGGGCCTGCTTATAGAAAATGCTCAATAAATTTTATCTGTTTTAGCTAGTATGTTATTTATGTAACTTAATAACCAATTTCTTTGCAAATAACTGCATTTCTCATTAAATATATTTAATCTATAGAATCCAATGAAAAGAGAAGTTAAAAAAACAGAGTAATCACCACCAAAACAACCCTGAGTTTTATTGTTTTCTTTTTACTTTATAGTCCTTATATTGACTTCATGTTTAAATGAAATCCTTTAAATATATTTCTTTCTTACAAATGACTTGAACCAAGTCTATTAGTATTCCAGAGCAGCTGCAATGTATACAATTAAGAGCATTTAAGACCAGCTGCAATGTAGACAATTAAGATTTGTCAATTAAAAATAATATTTTAGCTGGGCACAATGGCGTATGCCTATAATCCCGGTGATTTTGGAGGCTGAGGCAGGAGGATCACAAGTTTGAAGCCAGCCTGGGAAACTTAGCAAGACCATGTCTCAAAATGGAAAATAAAAAGATGAGGGATGTACCTCAATGGTAAAATGGCCCTGGGTGGTTCAAAATCCAGTACTGAATAACAACAACAACAACAATAATAATATTTTTAAAAGAGCTGTTTCAATGGTTTCTACCATTTTGATGTCTTTCTAATGTTTAAGCTTCAGAGAAAAGGCACTCATTGATGAATTTCAGTTTCTTTAGCTATAGTTCTTATATGATGGCAAGAACAGAGAGTTCGATGACAAAGCATAGGCTTGTACCCACCCCAACCTGACCACTCATTCACTGAGTGAATATGTAGCTCTTTGAGTTTCAGATTTCCTACCTACAAAGCAAAAATGATAATTCTTGTATTGGTAACATTCAAGGTAAAACCTCTCCACATATGTATTAGATTACTTATGTTTTTGCTAATTCTCTATCCCATAAGTTTGTAACTCTTTCTCACCTATACAAAGGCAATTGTCTAGGAGGGATTAATACTAACTTCTATGGTCCCCATGTATTATGTGCCTCTGTGTAATAGCATATGACATTAATTGTAATTTTAGAAATAGTATCATTTAGCCAGGCATGGTGGCGCATGCTTGTAATCCCAGTACTTTGGGAGGCGGAGACCGGAGGATCCGGGTTCGTGGCCAACCTCAGCGCGCATGCGCGCGCATGATCGATCGATCGATCGATCTACCTCTCTCTCCTGTCTCTCTCTCTCTCTCTTTCTCTCTCTCTACCTAGTGAGGCCCTCCGCAACTTCATGAGACCCGGTTTCAAAAATAAAGCATAAAAAAAATAGGGCCGGGGGTGTAGCGCGGAGGTAGAACGCCCCTGCATTCAATCCCCGGTACTGCAAAAAAAAAAAAAGAAAGAAATAGTATCATTTAGAAAATTTTAGCTTGCAAGCAAACACACTTGACATATGAGCACTTACTGGCTCATGAAAGTAAGAAATCAGGAGTAGACTTTAGGTATGACTCATTCAAGGCTGCCAGGAATATTTCCAGGAGGCAATTTCTTTCATTTCTGAACTCTTCGCCATTCTCAAGCTTGATGAGGTGAAAAAGGGGACTCTCAGCAGCTAAAACAAGAGTTCTGGTCTGACATCTGGCTTTCATGACTTGAATTATGCCACACACTCAGTTCTGAGCTGCCAACATGGAAGGAGGATGTGGAGCTGGGTCCACATCTGGGTCATTTGTCAACTCCTCACTTCATGTGGGGTCAACTCTAAATAAAACACAAAGCCTGATAGTGGCCAAAAGACTGGTTTCTATCAGGAAAATTGGAACTTTGTTATAAAAGAAGTCAGGAATGGACTCTGGAAGGTAGCTCTGGCAGATGTGAAGGTGTGTGAAGTACCCTAGCAAGCATTAAAACGGGCCAGTGTATCTCCTCCCTTTGTCTCCATGGCCAACATGCCCATGCTTCATGGGAGACCTGAACTGTTGAGGACAAACTGCCCATGAATCAGACTAAGATCAGCAGCCTCCCGCCGTCACTGACTCCCATCTCATCTTCTGGTTCTGCAGTCCTTCCCCCCTCTCACCACATGGATTTTTTTTTCAAATTATTTACTTTATTTTAAAGTTTACCAAACTTCTGCTAATATCACAAGACCTTTTGTTACTTTACCAAATCTCGGTACCACATATACTGTTATTTTATTTTACCTTTGATTAACATGTGTTAATTGTACATATTAACGGAGTTCAGTGTGATGTTTCAATATGATATTTCAATGCCCAGGATGTGCACTGATCCAGTCTGGCCTCCTTTATCTATCCTCCCTCCCCCAGGACCTTGCAAACCTCTAGTAGTAATCATCATGCTGCAGGTAGAGAAACTTTTTATTTAACATCCACATATGAAAGAGAACATGTAGTACTTTCCTTTTTGTGTCTGGCTTATTTCACTTAACATAATGTTTTCTAGTTATGTCAATTTTGCTGCAAATGACAAGATTTTTTCTTTCTTTCTTTTTTTATACTGGGTATTGATCCCAGTGTTGTTCCACCTCTGAGCTAGACTCCCAGCCCTGTTTTAATTTTTTGCTAAGTTGATGAGGGTCTCACTAAATTGCTGAGTCTGGCCTCAAACCTATGATCCTCCTATCTCAGTCTTCCAAATACTGGAATTACAGGTGCACACCACCACACTGGCTTCATTCTTCTTTTTGGCTAAATAACATTTCATTGTGTATGTACCACATTTTCTTTATCCATTAATTCATCAATGAATATCTAGATTGATTCCATATCTCGGCTATTGTGAACAGTGCTTTAATAAACAGGGAAGGGTACATGTCTCTTAGACATACTGATTTCCATTCCTTTAAATGTATACCCGGTGGTGAGACAGCTAGATCATATGGTAGAACTATTTTTAATTTTTTAAGGAACCTCCCTAGTGATTTCCATAGTGGCTACAGTAATATACATTCCCATTAAAAGGGTCCGAGAGTTCCTTTTCCATTTGATGTCATCACATTTGTCCCATTTTTGCTTTAGTTTCCTGTACTTCAGGTTCATATCCAAAAAATCATTGCCTACAGCATTGTCATGACATGTTTTCTTAGTAGTTTCAGTGTTTCAAGTTTTACATTTAGGTCTTTGATTCAGTTTGAGCTGATTTTTCCACAGGGTGAGAGAGAGGGGGCAAGCTTCAATCTTCTGCTTATTAATATTCAGCTGTCCCAGAACAATTTGCTAAAGAGGCCGTCCTTCCTCACTGTCTGTTTCTTGCACCTCTGTCAAGAATCAGCTGACTATAGATATATGAGTTTATTTCTGGGATCACCATTCTGTTCTCTTAGTCTGCATGCCTGTTTTTATGCCAGTGTCATGCTGTTTTGGTAACTATGGCTCTGCAGTATGTCTTGAATTTGGGGATTATGATACCTCCCACTGTGGCCTCTTCTTGATTTACCAATATGTTTGAACTCCTCTGACTTTGGGGCTGAGGCTTTCTGTGCAAAGCTGTGTACTGCATCTCCCCTTAATTCTGGTACCCAAGTAGCTTCAAGAGAACCATAGTCCCTCCACCAGCCCTGATGGCACACTCTGCTAGGTACACCCTGCCATCCAATTGAAACATCATAACAAACTTCTCTGGTCCACTTTCCTCAGCCTGCCAGAATTCCTAGGGGACCAGCTGCTCTACCTGATGCGGCATCTCTAGACACCTGCCCTCAGAAATCTAGACCATGTAGAAAAAGGAGCTACACAGCACGTTTCAGAAAGATTCATAAGGAAATGACAGCTTCCACTTGTGTATACATAAATTTTCCTCTTCACTGTTATCTTCATTGCAAAGACCCTCAGTCCTCTACTCAACCTTAGTACACCTCTGTGATTATTGTTTTTCTCTTCTTTCCCTAATGCACAGTTACTGCATGTCTGAAACCAGACCAGCTAAAATGCAAAATAAGGAACAGAATTGAGGCCAATTTTTTTTTTTCTGTCAGATATTTCAGGAATAAAAAAGTTCTTCAGCCGGGCGTGGTGGCGCACGCTTGTAATCCCAGTACTTTGGGAGGTGGAGACCGGAGGATCCGGGTTTGCGGCCAACCTCAGCGCGCATGCGCGCGCGCACTATCTATCGATCGATCTATCTCTCTCCTCTCTCTCTCTCTCTCTCTCTCTCGCTCTCTCTCTACCTAGTGAGGCCCTTCGCAACTTTGTGAGACCCGGTTTCAAAAATAAAAAAGCATAAAAAAAAATAGGGCCGGGGGCGTAGCGCGGAGGTAGAACGCCCCTGCGTTCAATCCCTGGTACTGCAAAAAAAAAAAAAAAAGTTCTTCAGAGCTGGGAGTGATGGTTCACATCTTTAATCCCAGTACTTAGGAGGCTGAGACAGGAGGATCACAGGTTTGAAGCCAGCTTCAACAACTCACCGAGGCTCTCAGCAACCTTCTACCCAGACCCTGTTTCCAAATAAAAAATAAAATAAAGTAGGGTGGGGTGTGTAGTTTGGAGATAGAATCTCCCTGGGTTTAATCCAAGCATCACAGTAAATAAATAAACAGACAAAACAAAATAATAAGAATAAATAAACAAGCAATAAAGCTCTTCAGGATAAACTGTCTACAAATATCTCTTCACTTTTACCAACCACACTTACATCTGGCATTAAAAAAGACTAGAAAATATTTATTACTCACAAACTGCATTAATTTTGTTGCCATTTTAATAATTTCTGCAACTAGAGAAGTATCTACAACTCAGTGAAATAGATGCTGTAGGTAGGGACACCCATCAGATTATGGAAAAGGACCTATTTGCTCATATCATACAGATGACAGACATTGCAGCCTCACAGCCTCAGAGCCCTGCCACCCTTATGGGGCACTTTTGTGGGCTTGCTGCTCTTTAAAAAAATGTTTAACTAATATTGAATCCTTAAAACGGCACTATAGGGAGAAAAGACTGAAAACATCCTCAAAGATACTATTCCTACTCTCAAAGCACTTACATTCTAACAGAGAAGATCTTCAGATGACATGGTGTGACAATGGTCAAGACCCCCCTTTAAAGTAGTAGGCTTGCAAGAGGGACCTTGTCGTGCTAAATCAATTTGCCACTGCAACCTCTGACTTTCATCCTCGGAAGTCTCTTCCATTTTCTTCTGAGCTCTCTATTTTATAATCTTAGCATTTTCCCATCAGCTTTTATCAAACATATGTGGCTCGGTTATGGCTTAGATCTTTAGTCATATTTCTCATCTGTAAATCGGGTATCAAAATTATGTAAATCCAAAATAGCAACCAATGGAAGATTATAATCAAATAAGTACCTGGATCATATCACCAAATTGATAAGGAAACACAAAGGGTCCCAGCTGAATCCTGGAGCAGCTTGAGCTGCAGAACATTATTGCTTTAGCCAAGAACCCAGACCACTCCTCCCATTCTAAATGATGGAGATCATTAATTTTTTCACTCATTGAACACGCACCTACTTTGTGCCTGTGACTATTTGAAGGGCATGGTGATAGGCAGAACAAAGTCCTGGCTTTTTCAGAGATCATATCACAGAAGGGGAGACAGACAATAAATAGAGACATAGATGAAAACATCAGAGAATGCTGATGGCTATAAAAGAAGAAAATCACTTAAGAAGATAAAAAGGGATGGTTGAATTATTTGGGTGTATTATTTAGAGAGAGTGGCTAAAATCTTTAAAACAAAATCTTCATAAAGAGACAGGGTGACATGTTAGCATGCCAGAAGAAAGACTCCCTCCACCAAAAGAATAAAATAGGTGAAAATGTTGTTTGAAAATTATGAAAAATACATAGAGTAATCATAGGACCCAGGCTATAACTTAGCTCAATTATTTGACATATAGACTAAGAACAGTAATATAAATTTAATTTTCTTAAAGAAAGCTCTGATATGATTTGAACTTTCCCAAGAATTAAAGGAGAAATGTCTTGTATATTTCAATATACTCCTTGTTGCTTAATGTTGCTTCTGCTAATATAAAATACTACTGTGGTATCCCATTTCATCTTCTCATATAAGCTACATGCTATAGTGATTCCCCATTTTACAGATCAGTAGACCAAGGCAAAGAGAAGCTACGTAACTTGTCCAAGGTCACCAGCCACAGAGTGGTGAAATATGACAATATACAACTTCTGCTCTAAATGGATTAAGTCATTCTTTCTCCCCTAAGAACTTATTGAGCAGTTGCTGTACGCGTTGTGCTCTAAACACAAAAGAAGTAACAAACAATATCCCCTCATCAAATTAGCCTTAATCTATGTATAAAGACAAAACCAATACATCCCAAAAAAGTGTGAGATGGTACACTTTGGGCACATATGGAGAAGTGAAATGTTAAAAAATCAAAGTATTGATTGGTGCCAATATGACCTGAATATGGCTTGCGGCCAGAAAAACATTGAATCTAACCTTCCTTACATGTTTTCTGCCCCTGCACATATAAGAAGCAGTTGCAGAGACTCTAGTGGTTCACATGGAGAAGAGACACAGGGGATATTTGATAACTGTCTACAAATATTTGAAGAACTGTCATGTGGAAAAGAAATTAGATTTGTTCTCTACATCCCCAAGGGTGGAAGCGATAGAATGATTTCACCACAATATAAGGAAGGACTTTCAAACAAAATAAGGAGAACCCTAGAGCTCTTTCAGGGTGGAACGGGCTCTTTGGGAGATGGGGTGTTCTGACCACATAGGTGGGACAGTTTCTACAATGACATATTGTACGTGGGAATCAGGAGAAGGATGTATGGATTACATGAATTGTAAGGTCTCTTCTAAGGCTGAGAATTTATTATTTTATCAGTGATAAATGGATTTTCTATTTAACTGCTTATGAAGTTTATATCTGTATGTGAGTGTTTTACCTGTAATCCCAATACTTGAGAGGATTGCAGGTTTGAGGATAGTCTAAGCAACTTAGCAAGGTTCTCAGCAACTTAGCAAAATCCTATTACCAAATAAAAAGAATAGGTAGAATGCCCTAGGTTCAATCTCCATACACACAAAAAAAAGTGTTTTA
This sequence comes from Glis glis, assembly GCA_004027185.1. Lineage (NCBI taxonomy): Eukaryota > Metazoa > Chordata > Mammalia > Rodentia > Gliridae > Glis > Glis glis. The sequence continues at coordinate 53,553 of PVJS01007847.1, forward strand.
GGGGGTTGGAGTATAGCTCAAGTGGTAGAGAGTGCTTGCCAAGCATGAGCAAGGCCCTGGATTGGATGCCCAGCACTGCCAAAAAAAAAAAAATCGTGTTTTGAAAAGGGGTCTTAATTATTTGAATATCATAACTACAACTCTGCATGTTGCCCTGGTCCTTGATAATAAATAATCCTCTCAAGACATACTTTATTTCTTATTTGTTCTTTCTAGGTCTCCAGCCATATACCAACTACAGCTTCACACTTACAGCTTGTACATCTGCTGGATGCACTTCGAGTGAGCCTTTTGTAGGTCAGACACAGCAGGCAGCCCCTCAAGGTAATGAAAAAGTAGCCATGATTCGGGGGGAAGAAATTTTCACATGGCATTTTAAAGTGAACTCTGTAAACTCTTTCATAACAAACAAGGAAGGAAGAATGAGGTTGATGGGGATAAAAAAAAAAAGCCTAAGTTCCCGTTCTCCAAGTCTCACTAGGTTGCTGAGAGTCCTGCTACATTGCTGAGGCTGTCCTTGAACATGAGATCCTCCCATCTCGGCCTCCTAAGTTCTGGGGTTACAGAAGTGTGCCACCACGCCCGGCTGCTTTTACTTCTTTAAGCCTTTTAGACTCACTTGTTGGTGGGGTAATAATATTACATACTTGAATACAGAGTTCCTCAAAAACTCAAATGTTAACTATTTCCATACTGGGGGCTCTAGTGGACACTGCTTGTTCCATAGTCTCACCACAGAGGGCGCTGCTTCATGCAGCTCCCTAATAATTGTTCCCTGGTTCCTGCCATGGAAGGTCGCTGCTCCCTGCAGCTTCCTAAAGATTGTTCTGTGGTTCCTACCACGGAAGGTCACTGCTCTAAGGCAGCTCCCTGACACTAGTCTTTCTAGCACGATAATGACACGAAGCCTGATATAATAATTTGCAGAAAATTACATTTAATAATTTGGGGGATCAGGGAGGGGATAGATGGTAATTCTTCTGTCCATCTTTAGCCAGCACCTTACTTTTATAGAAACTTTAGACAAGGCATCATAAAAGTTAGTCAAACACAGAAACCAACAATTGTCAAGAGTTACAATAAAGAAGGTCAGTGAGGCAGACATGTGACGAGCTTGGAGGAAGGAGGGATTAGACATTACTGGGTGGAGAGAACATCAAAGACCGCACCTTGAAGATTACACCAGGTCCCTTGGAATGTCTGCTTGCGTATGAATCCCACCCAGCCAAATACCATGTATTCAAACTGAGCCTGTCCAAGATTATAATCTCAGTGTG
>PVJS01007848.1:0-54821 GCA_004027185.1 Glis glis
GAGCCGGGCGTGGTGGCGCACGCTTGTAATCCCAGTACTTTGGGAGGCGGAGACCAGAGGATCCGGGTTTGCGGCCAGCCTCAGCTCTTGCTCTGTCTCGCTCTGTCTCTCTCTCTCTGTCTCCTTAGTGAGGCCCTCCGCAACTTCGTGAGACCCGGTTTCAAAATAAAGCATAAAAAATAGGGCCGGGGGCGTAGCGCGGAGGTAGAACGCCCCTGCGTTCAATCCTCGGTACCGCAAAAAAAAAAAAAAAAAAAAAAATAAAAAATAAAAAATAAATAAATAAAATAAAAGAAACAAGGCTTGTGAGGACCTAGGCATATCCATCACATTTACCTGCATGTCATGCAACCAAAGCCAGTGATAATAGCCTATTTCAGTCTATGAGCGGGAACATATGCTTTCCCTATGACAAGGGCTTGAGAAAGGTCTAGATGGGGGGTGGGGGGAGTGGTTGGCACCAATCATTCAATCTGCTAAGTTTTGTTTTTTACATGACTCAAGAGACTAATGCATCTTAGAAATAGTTATCAATCCAAAAGCTAATATTATTGTAAAACTTTGGTTTATAGTTTCATATTTTGTTTTCCGTACAATTTTATATATTAAATACTTTTATTTGTGTCTTTGGCCCCACAATATATAAAGATGCAATTTTGTGGCATCAGTAAGTGAAAGGAGTGGGGACAAAACTGTTAAAGGAGCAGGGATTTTGTATGTTATTGAAAATAAGCTGGTATAAATTCAAAATAGAGTGGTATAACTTCAGGATGTTAAATCCAACACCCATAGTGACCACAAGAACAGCTAGGGAATATACACATTGGAAATGAGAAAGGAATCTTAATTGTTCACTTCAAAAAATCAACTAAACACAAAGGAAGACAGAAGTACATGAAATGAAGGACAAAAATGTTATGAAGCAGAGGGAAAACAAGTAGCAAAATGAAAGAAGTGCTTGCTTATCATTAGTTACTTTAAATATAAATGGGTTAAAACCTCCAGTCAAAAGATAGATTTTGACAGGATGAATTAAAAACAAATGAAGAAAACCACCCCAAACCAACATTCAACTATACGTTATTGATAAGACATTTTAGATCTGTGTCACTCAACTTTCCATTATTATCACAAAATGCTTGAGTAAAACAACTGAATAGAGAAGAGATTTATTTTTGGCTCATGGTTGCAGCAGTGTTGGTCCATAGTCACTTGGCCCTATCGCTGTGGGGTGAGGGAGATCATCCTGGCAGGTAGGGTGTGGCAGAGCAAAGCTGCTCACCTCGCAGAAGCCAGGAAGCAGAGAGACAGACAGAGAGAGAGAGAGAGAGAGAAAGAGAGAGACAGACAGAGAGACAGAGAGAGAGACAGAGAGAGAGACAGAGAGAGAGAAAGAGACAGGGACTAGAGACAGGATATACGCTCCTGGGGCGTGGCCCCCCAGTGACCCACATCCTCCCACGAAGCCCTGCCTCTTCCAGTTTCTACCACCTCCCAATAGTTCATTCAATTATGAAGCTATCAGTGGATTGACCCATTGATGAGGTCAGAGCCCTCATGGTCCAGCCAGTTCTCAAAAGCCCACCTCTGACCAAGCCTTCCACACATGAGCCTCTGGAAGACTTTCATATTCAAACCATAACATCATCTAAAGATATGAATAGATTGACAGTGAAAAGATGGAAAAGACACTCTATGTAAATAATAACCAAGAGAGAGCAGGGTGGTATACTAATATCTGGCTGACTGGACTTTAAATCAATATATGTTAGAGACAGAATGGTAGCGTGAAGTCCTCTAGATCCAAATCCAGTCTCCACAATTTACCAACCTAAATGACCCTGGACTAACTGCTTCAGTTCAAGGAGATTCAACTTTCTTATTTACGTAATAGAGACTGTTTTTCACAAGTATTGCAAGAATTAGATATGAACGATATAAATCATATGACATGTAATATGAACATGTGTACATAAATACTATTCTTTGTATGAAAAAGTTACTTTTTACTATAGCAATAATTGACTCAGGCAAGAGTCATCATATCACTGGATGAAACTATATGGAGCAGCATAAAATGCTGTGATGCACTGAGAACTAAGGAACTGTTTTAGAATTTAAAAGGATAAAAAAATGCAGGACAACTGAATGTAATAAAAATGTAGGACAATTGAATGTAATACATAATTCTGGATTGGATTTTAGGACAAAACAGAAGTTACTATAGGACTGGGGATGCAGCACAATGGTAGACCATTTGCCTAGTAGGTGCAAGGCCCTGGATTTGATTCCCAGAATGGTCAAAAATCAAAAAAGTTACTATAAATGACATTATTGGGAGGTTGATAAAATTTGAGTATGCATGCTGAATGTTAAATAATAGTTCTTTTTTTAAATTACAGATTTTTTTAAAATTTGGTAACAGCACTGTGGTTAGGTTAAGAGATTATCTTTGTTCTTAGAAAATATATGCTGAGTATTTAGAGTATATACTGAGTATTTACAACTTATTCTCAATGGCTAATAATGATAATAATGTATGAGGAGGGAAATAAAAAATTTTAAATGCATCAAAATCTTAACAAGTGGTAAATCCATATAGATTATTATATTCATCATGATACTTTTCCAATTTTCTGAGGTGTGAAATTTGTCAAAATTTCTAAAGTAGAAAAAAAGAAAAATGAAAAGGTATTGAGGTATAAAGTATGATCCACTGAGCCGGGCATGGTGGCGCACGCTTGTAATCCCAGTACTTTGGGAGGCGGAGACCGGAGGATCCGGGTTCGCGGCCAGCCTTAGCTCTCTCTCTCTCCCTCTCTCTCTCTCTCTTTCTCTCTCTCTCTCTCTACCTAGTGAGGCCCTCCGCAACTTGTGAGACTCGGTTTCAAAATAAAGTATAAAAAATAGGGCCGGGGCGTAGCGCGGAGGTAGAACGCCCCTGCGTTCAATCCCCGGTACCGCAAAAAAAAAAAAGTATGATCCATAATAGTGTGCATTATATATGTATATCTGTAATTGATGTATGTGATTTAATGAAAGCCTACAACTCCTGTGGAGAGATACATTTTACATTACCTACAGGAAGAGGTAGAAGTATGTATGCTTATGTACATGTGAAATAGAAACAAAAGTTACATAAACAATACTAATTCTCATTTATCCTGATTTATCCACTTTCATGTATTGTATGATAGTGTATCATATTCCATTCTATTCTGCTGGATTTCATTTTCTAAACACTTCTCTTTGCCTCCCACTAAGTTGACTCTAAGGTCCCCTAGTAGGTAATAAGCCACAGTTTGGAAATCATAGCTCCATGTGGTTAATTTTGAATATCTGGCAAGACATTGTGAGATGAGTTTAAAAGCAGATGGAATCACAAGAACTATGTGATAATCTGACCTATTCACCATTAAGAGGGAAGTAAATTTGTATCTTCAAGAAGGTATAATATAGACCAGGAGCACGCATGTGCAATCTAAATCATTTATTGATCCTCTTGACTTCAGTGTCATTAGAAATCACTATAGTTATACTATAAGAAATAGAGATTAATTGATTTTTAGTGATAGTTGCATAAAAGTTATTTACAATGACTCCCTAAAAATAGCTATGATTTCATTCCAATGACATGAATTTCAGATATTGTAGGTTTCAGTGCACAAGTCATGTGTTTATGCATGTGACAATGTGATAGATATCAAATTACAGATAGGGTTCCAGAACTCCAATAATTTTTTATATACAATAGTGCTGAAACAATGTCCCCAATAATAAACACTGTGAGTTTTGTTTTGAATTTAACTAACTATGGGCTAGGCTCTGCTCCACGTGGAATATAAGCATCACTTCATCTAACACCCACAGACAACCCTATGAGGCAGTTACTAAGATTAAATGGTATTTACAGTGAAGAAAAGGGAGCTTAGAGAGTGAGGTTCTTACCAAAGTCTACACAGCTAGTCCATGATGAAGTCAGGATTTTTTTTTTTTTTTGCAGTACCGGGGACGGAACCCAGGGGCGTTCTACCTCCGCGCTACACCCCCGGCCCTATTTTTTATACTTTATTTTGAAACCGGGTCTCACGAAGTTGCAGAGGGCCTCACTAGGTAGAGAGAGAGAAAAGAGCACAAGAGAGAGAGCAGAGAGCGCGAGCTGAGGCTGGCCGCGAACCTGGATCCTCCGGTCTCCGACTCCCAATGTACTGGGATTACAAGCGTGCACCACCATGCCCAGCCTTGAAGTTAGGATTTGTACCCAAGCCTTTACTGCTCTGATACCTAAGCGCAAAAAGGTCTGCGTATACTCTACAATATACAATATAGGCAGGGAGATGCATTAGTGAAATTTCCTCTAGAGCCTTTGGAGGCAGTGTGGTCCTGCCAACACCTTAATTTCAGACTGTTGGCTTCCAGAAGTGTGAGAGAATAAATTACCACTGTTTCAAACCACCTGGTTTGTGGTCGTTTGTTATGGTAGCCCGAGGAAACTCATATAGGCAGCTGGACAAAAATGGGGCTATAAATTAAAAAAATCAAGATTTTCCTTTACCCCATGTAGAGAGGCAATTCAAGGATCAGGAACAAAATGTGAGGTTTAGGAAGCCAACTTTTCAAGGAAATTTACTGAGATTTGTATTAGTGAATTTCTAGGTGTGAACTGAATGTTCACTGTCCAGTCCAATAAAATTTTGCACATAATACTGATAAAGAGATATGTCTCTTTGTTGAGGTAGTGCTTCATTTCACATATAATTCAATAACAGCACAGCTATTGATTCTTGAATAAGTTCTATAGCAGTGATTCATCTTGGCTTTGTTTCATGTACACTTTGGTGGCCAAGGAAAAATAATTACAGCAGGCCAAGCCATCAGAGTCATTTCTCCGAGGGTGCCAGCACCGAGGCAGGGGACAAGCTGACACTGAGCCATGAGCAGGATAAGTAAGACGGAAAGGCTTGATTCTCTCTCTGGCTGTGCTCAGCAGTCCAAATCCAATAACACAAGCACACCCAGCAAGGGGCACCCACAATTCCAAAGCACTCAATGGTCAAATCAAAAGAACGAGTGGGGATAGATGATCAACATGCCGGGATCTCATGCAAGAATTGGGACTTGGAATTAACAGATCCAAAGAACATTTCACCATATCTTGAATATAGTGGGTTAACCATAATATGTTATTAAAATTACTCTCATCTGTTTCTTTTCGCTGTTTTCAATGTTGTTACAACATTTACAGTTGCATGTATGGCTTGTATTGGGGGCTCACGTTTATTTCTGTTTGACAACATTGCCTTAGAGGATCATGAGATAGATACTAATTTGATATGGGTCAAAAATTTGAATTGCCGGCTAATGTTTCACTTGGTAGCTGGATATGATAATGTAATGTACATCAAAGCATTATTTATTTTTCAGGAATTAGGAAATGGTATGACCTTATAAACATGCCTTTTCCATGATAGGCATTTCTTATAAATGTTTGTTCTGTATATTTGGGGTCAAATGCCAGAACTTGAAATAGCTAATGAATGCCTGTCAAAGCAATCTTCACTGAGATGAGAAAGTATAACTCTAAATCATAGTAGAAATTATAGTTTTCATGCTACATTAGCCATCCTAATCTGCATAGTATATTTTCTATAATGAATTTCCATGTGATAACACCAAGTCCAGATGTAGCATTTGGATAATCAGTAAGCTTTTTAGATCAATTTGTTATGAATGAAAGAGACATTTGTCTCTTCTTCACACAATTTAATTTGAATTCTCTTTCTAGAAATCTTAAAAGCCCAACAGAGGGAACAGTAATGGACATTAAACCAATTCAAAGTTGTAAGCACTTAGTTTCCTCATGTAACATGATTGTCTTTTGAATACAAATGGAGGCATTAATTTGGAAAAAAATCTAAAATTTGCTTGACGATGAAGGAAATATTTGAGCTTATGCTTTACAGGCAAGTGTAGAATCACTTTTTATTTTTGGTCAGGAAATTATTGTTTTTAACAAGAAGTTCAGATATTATCTATTTGGATTTAAATTATAGAAAGGATCACTATATCCTTCCAGGAAGACAGGAATTTAAATGAATAACATTACTAAGATGTGCTTAATGTTCTTAGCATAATTCTATAAATGGGGCTATTGTGTGTGTGTATAATAGTCACTGGCATTTATTAAATGTCCTTAATGTGCATTAGATTGTATTAAGATGATTGAATGGTAAACTTTTAGGGTTGGAAGGGAGAGGGCCTATAGTCCAATCCTCCGCACAAGGAGTATAGTTCAATCAAGCCATTTCCAGAGCATTGATACCTGGATGCCTCTGTGTCAAACCTCTAGCATTTAAGAATTCACCCCGTCACATAGAACATTCACATCTTACAGTGTGTTGACATTTTCAGACATTTCCATTTGTCAGCCATGGTCTTTACACATTTCTGAATTCTATTTTCCAAAATAGAGATGTGTAGGGAAGTGCCTCTTGCTATCTGTGCTTCATTCTTAGATGTCCACAGGAATGCTCAATAAATACTTTCGAATGAACAATATTAACATCATAAAACCATCCTCTTACATAGCATTCTATCTAGTGAGACAATGTAACATTTTTCTCTGACGTTTCAAGACCACTGGCTTGGGAAGGTTTTCTAAAAGAAGGTTGCATAGTAGGTAAGAATTTGCGCTATGATGTAGAGGGTCTTAAATTAAAATTTCATAGCAATTATGCTGGTTCTTTGACTTTGACAATTGATATAACTTCAGTCAAAGAAGCTCTGCTGCGTGTGTGTGCATGTGTGTGTGTGTGTGTGTGTGTGTGTGTGTGTGTGTGCGTGCACACTTTCATACCCATACAATGGCAGAAGGGAAAGAATATTTTTAAGCAGCAAAGAGTACAAATAAAGGGTATCAGAGTATGGTTAACAGTTGTCGAGATCTCTGTTGGTAGCTTCAGTGTTTAAGACAGTCTTGAAGCAATGCTCTATTCTTTGATACATGTACATCTCTCAAACACTTGATAACCATGAGACATAAGCAAGAAATGAGTGTTTTCTGAAGACAGTGTGGAAAGATGCAAAGATGGTTGCTTACACTCCATATGAGCATGCATCCTAGATCTCTTTTTGAGCCACTCTGTCTTTCCCCCCAAATCTCTTCTGATGCTGTTCCTCTATCTATCCACTATTCTCTGGGGTTAATCTTCATTACTTCCTTGGAAGCACAGGTCCCCCCCCCTTCTCCTGGTAGACTCCAACCTCCCACCTCAACCTGGAGCTCCAATGTGCCTCTGGTCTGTAGCCTCGAACTTACTGCTTAGCAACAAAAGAATCTGTCCAGGAACTCTGTTCATGAAACAGAGAGAAGACTTGTAGAATATTTGTCCCCTCTGAAAAATAAGCCTATGGAGGAAAGCATGCTCTCACCACCCAGCAATGTCTGAGGATAAATGCTGGGTAAGGAGGCCTGGGAAAGACTATGGGATGTCCTGCAGTCGAGGTGAGTAAAGCACTTCACGCTTTTGGGTCAGAGATACAAGGGAAAAACACAAAGTTTCTGGGGAGAACCTACTGGCGGTCACAGGAGTTGGAGCTGTGATCAGAAGGTCTGAGTTCCTGTGATTTGACCTTGACAAAATCACTTTGTCTTTGAGATTGATTTCTCCATCTCTACAAGGTGGAGTGAGGTTTGAATTTAGAGATGATTTATTCTTCCCTTCAGATCAGAAATCCCCAATTTTAAAGAAATTCACTGGATGTCGCACCATTCATTAGAGCCAGAGCCGAGAAAAAAAACCTAAGTTCAGGAGCTGCAAGCTCTAGAATGCACCTCTACAGTGCTTCAGGGCAAACGTCTTTTGTATCTGAATTAATGTTTTCATGACTAGAATTATTCTATCTCCGTCTTCACTTTTCCTTCACAGTGTGCCAGTAAGGTTGAATTCACTCTGTTGCTCTTTTACACAGTACTCCATGTGGTTTCCCCTTCCTCTGGCCTCTGACCTTTGTCCCTGCTTTCTTCTCTGCAAGTATCTTGTCTTTGTAGGTAAGGGGGCAGGGATAAAGGAGGGCACAGATGAGCACCTTCTCAGTGCTGAGCTAAGTACACTCAACACATAAACACTCCTGGGAGCTCAACAATCTGAATTTATAAATTACTAAATTAGAATTTGGAGAAGTGAAATAACTTTTTCCAATTTCTGGATAAATGGTTAAATACAATCTAGGTGTTGTAGTTTGGTTCTGGAATGTTCCTCAAAGTCTCACGTGTTGAAGGTTTGGTCCCCAGCACAGCAATGCTCAGAGGAGGGGCTCGTAGGAAGTGATTTCATCCCGAGAGCCCTGACCTCATCCATGGATTAATTCCTTGATGGATTCATATCTGAACGGTATGGGAAGTGTGGAACCTATAGGTGATGGAGCTCAGTGGGAGGGAGTAGATCACTGGAGGTATGTTCTGGAAGAGTGTACCTTGTGCCCAGCACCCTCTTTTTTCCTCTCTCTCTTTCTGCTTCCTATCTGCCATGATGTGAGCAGCTGTTCTCCTCACACTCTTCTGCCATGATGTCTCCCTCACCATAGACCCAGAAATAATGATGCCAGCCAACTATAGACTGAAACCTCTTGAAACCATGAGCCACAATAAACTTTCTTCCCTTATGTTGTTTGCCTCAAGCATTTTGTCACAGAAAGTGAAAGCTAACCAACACACTAGTAATACTCATCTGGGTGATTTAACTTTTTTTATTTTCTTCTTCTTTTTTTTTTTACAATACAGAGAAGTAAGTCAGGATAACAGTTACTTAGAGGATTATGAAAGGAGGAAGAGGATATGATAAGGGTGGGACCCATTAAAGGAGCTTTTCAAATGGTCAGGAAAAGGCAATCCCCCTCCCCCGGTTTTCCAGTAATAATAATTAAGCTATGCATTTAATTTATGTGATAATCTGAATTTGTTTTCTTTTAAAACAGGAAGTTTGTGAAAACTTTTAATATGATCAGTATATTACTGGTGTAGGATAAACTCAAACCCAGTGAAGATTCTACAAAGAGTCAGAAGGATTCTGCCAGTAAAGAGCTAGAGTTGAAAATTTAGCCAACTGAAGTGTAAGAAAACCCAATGATTTTCTTCTTCAACCTACTTTGATTTCTAATTTGATTGTGGAGAGGCAACATGGAAATTGTACTTTTCAAGATGACATTAAAGGATAGATAGAAATTCCACTAAATTAGATACCTTGTGCACTAGACAAAAATTGAAATATCATATGATATGATGGAAGTTGCTTTTTTGAATAAAATAACTCAGATGGTATTCTTTTACAATCCAGTACCAGGTACCCATTGGTCTCGTGTGTTAAACTTTTCATTTGACTTCTGCTTGGCTCTCAGCTATTCTATGGTAAAGGGGTCTAAAGGGCTTTATAACTTGCTCTGAGCTGTCATATCATTTCTTTTACAATAAGCTTGTGCAAAGACGTTCATTTCTTTCTTACACTGTACAGTGCTTGAGAAAAGACTGAAAGTCAAGAGAACATTTTACATTCTATTGAAGTTCACGACTGCCCTGCTATTTAAAAAACATTTTAAGTATAGGAGACCATTAATTACTAGGATTCTGATTGTAATTGCCTGGTCTCAGAATTGATGAACAAAGCCATTTTGGAAAGCAATCAATTTGAAATCTAATTTGTTGGCGAAATGAACCATATAAACAAAATGCCACTTGCAGTTTGTCTAAAATGAGATGTGCTTAACGAGCCCATCATCTTCCGTGATCCTCATCACTATGGGTCGCAGCTACCTCAAATGTCATCAATCGGATCCAGCGCACAGAAAGCCGAAACACAATACTACGCTACGAGCAGAATGAAATGGGAAACAGATGGCTCCTCACTCCCCGCAGGGTGACTTTTGGGAGCAACTCCGGGGTGCGATCACAGTGGCTACTAAGATCAACAAAGTACAATAACACACTCATCTGCCCTGCGTCCTGCACCAAAAGTGGGATGGTTTAATATGATGTATTCCATTCATATAGACTCAGAATGCAAAAGATAAATGCGCAAATAACCCAATTTGGAGAATTGGGCTTATTAAAACAAGTATTATGCATATGTAAAATATTCATATTTTATAAAATACATATATGATGGACATATTAAACATATAATATATGTTATATGTGCATGTGTGTGTGCATGTATATATGTGGAGAGAAAGAGAACTATATCAAAAGGTAACTGATGGGCTATATTGTAGAAACTATGCTTTGTACATTTTGGAAAAGCACTCTCTTATTCTTTCATTGTTTTAAGAAAATAATTTGAAAATCTGACTGCGTCATCCTTGAAGACTTGTTATTGTATGATCCCAAGATATTGTAACTTCTTGCAAGGGATTGTAAAAGAACTAGTATCATGTATGAGTTGAAATCTTAGGGCTCAATTTGTTATCTATTTTAAACTTGATAGGTCATGTATATCTTGGGTCTTATTTAATTTTACTCAGTTTGTATAAATAAACTAGGAACTAAATAAAAATAAAGTCATCTCAGAGATTTGTAAATCTGAAATTATTAGACTGAAATCAACAGGAAGGTGGTTAGTCCTATCCTGAGACAGGGGGAAATGAGCCCTGGCAGACTTGGGGCCACCTGATTTCAGGAGTAAAACCCTTCTGAGTTGAAACACTGCCTATGATCAAACAAGTACTTGACAAAGAGATATAAGCTTCAAGCTAATGGCAAATTTATTTTCCAATTGATCTCAATTAAGAATATTTTTATCCTGTAGAGATTTACTATCTCTTAATATAGTCTTGCTACTCAATGCCACTGACTGGCATCATTGGAATCACTGGGGAGTTTCTAGGGAGAAGCATCACTGGCCCCAATCCAGACCCCTGAGATGAAAATCCACATTGTAGTTCCACTAGAGAAGCACTTTCTTTAAATGGAACTCTTCATAGTTACTCCTATAGAGAGCCGCCAATTTTCTTTGGTTACATGGAGCTCTCCATTATCCAGAACCCTCATATATCCAGAGAATTGCCCTTCATTCTTTTAGATAACAGCAGAGACTTACTCTTTTTCCTAGGGTTGTAGCTAATGTCTGAGAATTGAAACTAACAATGCCAAAATGGATGGCAGAAACAGAACAAATGTGTGTCCATTAGTTAAAGATTTTTCTCAAGAAAACATTTTTAAATATAAAATGAAAAGAGTATGATATGAAGTAGTAATGATAATGTCAATGCTGAATAATATCACACAAACAAGTGCACACACATACACACACACAAACATACATCCACTCCCCTATATCACATTTAGATCTCAATTTAGGAGTATATTTTATGAGTGTGATATGAGTTCATTCTTTTTGTTTTCTATAATATTATATAGGCCATAATTTTTTAAACATTGCATTATGGAAATTTTCAAACAAGCACAAAATTAGAAAGAATAGTATAATAAATTCTGTCATGTCCATTTCTGACATTCAACAACAATCAACATATTGTCAGTCTTCTGTCATCTACTACCTCTACCCCCTCCCTCCTTATTATTTTTAAAATTTTTTTGTGTGTGTTGTACTAGGGATTGAACCTGGGGGCATTCTACCTCTGAGCTACACCCCCAGCCCTATTTTGTTTTTATTTTGAAAAAGGTCTTGCTAGGTTGATGAGAGTCTCACTACTTGCTGAGGCTGTCCTTGAAAACTGCGATCCTCCTGCCTCAGCCTCCGACATACTGGGATTACAGGCGTTTGCCACCACACCCAGCTCCCTCCTTATTTTAAAGGCCTTCAAAAAATCAAGTCAAGGAATTGTTATTTCACTCATAAATACTTCTGTATGCACTTCTAATTGAGAAATCATTCTTTTATCATATCTAACAAATTTAACAGTAATTCATTCATATTTAAGTCTAAATAATTCATATTCAAATTTTCTTAGGACTTTCAAGGAAGCTGTTTTGAAAATCAAGATTGAAACAAGACTTACATTATTACCTAGAGTTGTTCTGTCTCTGAAGTTCCTTTTCTTCTATAACTGCAACCACTACCCTCAATTTGCCTTTCTGTGTTGTTGGTTTGTTGAAGAAACCCAGTTTTCTTTTCCACAATCTAGATGTGGCTGCTTGCTCCATTGACATTCTTTGGAACTGGAATGGTCCCCAAAGCCTCATGTGTTAAAGGCTTGGTCCTTAGGTTGGTGCTATTGGAAGGTGGTGGAACCTTTAAGAGGTAGGGCCTGTGGGAGTTTTCAGGTCACTAATGGCGTGCCCTTGAAGAAGATTATAGGATGTATGTCTCTCTCCCTCTCCCTCTTCCTCTCTCTCTACTTCTTGGTTGCCTTGAGATGAGTAGCTTCCTCCAAGATACACTTCTGCCATGATGTGCTGCCTTGCCACACGCCCAAAGCAACTGGGCCAACGGGTTATGGACTGAAACCTCTTAAACCATGAGCCAAAATAAATATCTCCTCTTTATGCCACATTTTAATACAATAACATAAAGCCGACTAATGCATACATACTGGTGTGTAATTTTTTTCCTCTATCTTCATTCCCTGGTCGGTCAGTAAACTAATTTCCAAGAAATTGGAAACATATCCTTTTCAAAAAAATATTGTTAAGTGGTCTTAATTTATCATTAAGTGGTCTTAAAGTGATCATATTTATTTATGAATAATCACATTTTTACTTAATTTATACTATCTGCACAATTAATTCATTTCTTTCAGTAAAGCTTTGTTAAGAAATGAAGGGAAACTAGTTTGTGAAACCAGCTTGTCCAAGTTATAATTGTCAAGTGTTGATAGTGTGATGGTCAGTGATTTAGCTCATGTGGTCCCAGAACACCATGATTCAGTTGTCAGCCTATTTTACATTGGCAACTCCAGATACTAGGATGGACTCATCATATTCCCCCGTGGTTATTTCCCTGCAATTCTAATTTCTCTAACTCTTTCAACACTTTATCCTATGGTACATTCTGAGTTCTCACTCCTGTTTTCTTAGTTTTTCTTTAGAACAATAAGGTACATGATATTTAACACATAGAAACATACCACAATTGACCTGCTGTAAGAAGCTCAAAAGTAAAATGCATCTATTCAAGTACAAAAATTATTGCAACCATAAGAATAATATACATAATGGATACTAGAGAAAAGACACATATCCTTTGCTTTCAAGAAGTTTAGAGTCTGATGGAGTCCATAGTCCATAAGGAAGAGAGCAGGAAATGACAACAGAATGTGGGAAGAGCTGGGCTGGGGATGAGTTGGGCGTGCTTTGAGGAGGGTCACCAATCAACGTTGAGACTGGGTGATTGAAATGAGGAAGAATTAGACAACAAATTGGAAAGGGAAAAGAGATTACATCAACAGAAGGAAGAGCAAGTACATACACTAGTGTTCTAGAAACAAAAAGTTGTCTAATGTGATTAAACCATAAGGCTGCAGCAGGGTAGTGGGATTTGGTATCTTTCCATGATCTGATATTCTAATTCTATGACCAGAGTACTATTCATATGTATTTGGGATGATGTTTCATTCATTCATTCGGGTAGCAAAAACAGCATCTCCTTTGTGCTAGGCACTTGGTTAAAGTTCTGCACAAAAAAGATTAGGTCTCTGCTCTGATGGAAATACAACATGCTGTGGGGGAAAGAAGAACAGCTAGAAGGCATATAAGTACTGAAATCAAAAAATTTAAAGTGTTATAAAATGGGCCTGAGGAGGTGACATTAATCTCAGATGTAATTAACAAGGATGCATTCATACAGATATCTGTTCAAGAACTTTCCAGGCAATGGGAGAGGTCCTGCAATGAGAAGAAACTTGATGTGCTAGTGCCAAAGAAAGAAGTAAAATATGGTTTGAGGATAAGAGGATAATGCACAAAAGTCTGGCACAGGTCAATTCAGAGTGGCAGTAGGAGTTAGATGCTGGAAGGTGGTTAATACCATAATAAAATATTATAATTTTATTCTGAATGAGGTGGGTTTTCAGTAGGAAACTGACAGCATTGAATTTGCATTTAAGAGAGATCATTTTGGCTATTGTGTAGAGAGCGGTTTGGCTGGGGTGGGGCCAAGGGTGGTAAGAAAGAGGTCATTATAGCAGTTTAGAACATAGGCCCTAGTGGTTTAAAATAGGCTGGTGTGGAGAGTTCAGGAATTGGAGAGACAGAACAATGGGATGCAGTAATGCCCAGCGTTATTTGAGTCAGTCACACTGGGACAGGGTTGCAAGGGAGCAGAACCCCCCCTCCCCGGGCCACCACCCAAAAGGGAACTAGCACAGGGGAGGTCACAGGGGAATTTCCCCATAGTGGCTGGGGCAAAAAGAACCTGATGAAAGGGGCCCTTCTTCTTCTTCAAGCATTTTGGAAACCAAGAGGGACCCTGTGCATCTGGGTGATGCCACTGAGCAGCAAGGTGGGGGGGTCTCTGGGTCAGAGAGCTCTGAAGGGCAGCAGCAGTGTGGGGTCTTTCATAGCTACAGGGTTTGTCTTATTTATGGTGAGCAGATGTTTGGTGCAGTTCCATGGGGTATATGGAGATACTTTGGACTATATTCTAAACAACTGGATGTGCGAGGATATGAATTTGGTACCAGGGGGCTGTGAGCTCAGGCCCTAGCTTGCTGTGAAGAAGGAAACCTCAACATTTGAGGCCAATACACATTAGACATCTCTGGGCTACTTATATAACAGATGGTATTAGTAGAGATGGAGAGAGAGCATCAGCAGGGTGTCCTGGAGTGTGAATAAGTGAGGGGAAAATTGAGGATATTTCTCAAGTTTTTGGCTTGGGCGATGCTATTTGCTGAGATGAAGAATGTGAGAGGAGGGTTGTGTGTGTGTGTGCAGTAAATAATTCAATTCTAGAGACGTTAAGTATGATGAAGTTTTAAAACCACCCTGTGAGCACTTGTGGTAGTCCCAGTCCTCCTATTCAGTAGAGGGGAACAGAAAACAGGCTGATGAAATTCTGAAACCCCAATCCAGCCCTGGCAAACAGACTGTCTCAGCTCAAGGATCTAAGCTTAGGGCCATGTCTATTGGAAGAGAAGATAAAGCCTTGACATCTATTTATAAAAATCCATTCATACTCAAAACAGGGTATAAACGGGAAAACAACCGTCATGAAAATGCCCTGGAAATTCTCAAATGTGGTGGTTTGGACTCACACATTTAGACTAAGTTTAAAATCTTCACTTTAAGTCTTGCCCAAGTATAATAAAGCAAATAAAGGAAATAAAAGACATACAGCTTAGAAAAAAGAAGTAAAATTGTTCTTTTATACAGATGAAATGATTGTCTATAAAGAAAATCCCAAAGAATCTATGTATTAAAAAAAAACCTTAAAAAGCAAATAAGCAAGTTTAATCAAGCCATAGAATACAAGGTCAATGAACAAAGCTTAGTTGTAATTTTATTTACTATCCATAACTACCAGAAATTGAAATGAAAACATTATCATTTACAGTTACATCTGGAAACAGGAAATAAAAATAGGTGAAAAGTTTGTATGATGAAATAACCATACACTGCTGAGAAAAATCAAAGAAGTCATACCTGTTAGAATAAACAAACAAACAAAAAATCAAAAACAAAATCTGACAATACCAAGTACAGATAAGGCTGCAGAGCAACTGGAAATCTCACACATTGCTGGTGAGAATACAAAATGATAGTCACGTAAGGAAGTAATTTGTCAATTTCTTATGAAGTCGAATATATACTTAGTGTATGTGCCAGCTATTGTACTCCTAGGTATCTGCCCAAGTGAAATTCAGGCAACACTCACACAACAACCTATATGCAAATTTTTACAGAAACTTTATTCATAATGACCAAATCCAGACACCACCCAAATACCTATCAACTGGCAAATGTAGAAACAAATTGTAGCACGTCATAAACTAGAATATGACTCAGCAACAAGAAGAAAAAGATTATTTATGGATTCAATAATTCAGATGAATCTTAAAAGCATTCTGTAAGTGAAAGAAACTAGAACCAGAAGGCAACTTATTATATGATTCCATTTTTGTGACACTCTAGAAAATGCAAAGTCATAGGACTGAGAATTGTAACTGTCCAGAACTGTATTTTAAGAATAGGGAATTGACTAAAAACGGCATGAGTCATTAAAAATATGGCTATCATATTTATTAAAAATCCAAATGCAGCCGGGCGTGGTAATCCCAGTACTTGGGAGGCGGAGACCGGAGGATCTGGGTTCACGGCCAGCCTCAGCTCTCTCTCTCTTTCTCTCTCCCTGTCTCTCTCTCTCTCTTTCTCTACTTAGTGAGGCCCTCCGCAACTTCGTGAGACCCGGTTTCAAAGTAAAGTACAAAAAATAGGGCCGGGGGTGTAGCGCAGAGGTAGAACACCCTTGGGTTCAATCCCTGGTACCCCCCCAAAAAATCTACATGCATTTAATTCAAATAGATAATAGTGTACAATATTTTTTATGAAGTATAGTTATTTCCTGACCACTCCACTCTATTTTCCACAGGCAATCACTTTCTCATTTTAAAAATTCTGTATTTATTAATTTCCCTAACTCTGAATATGTGGAAAAATGGGAAGAATACAAAAGATTGGCGTGGCACTACAAACCAACTTATACCTAATGCACACTTACAGGACACACTATGCTTTAATTACAAACTATACCTGTTTCGCAAATGCACATGGGAATTTATAAAAATACACCATCTACAGGACTGTAAATAGGGATTATTGCATTTCAAAAGGCTGAATTCTCATAGGGTCAGTTTTATTTTTAAAATTTTAAATTATTTTAATATACAGAGTATGTGTGGGAACAAAATAGAATTACATTAAAAATCAAGAAGCTATCTAGAATGTCCTCAAGTATTTCTGCATTAAACAGTACACTTCTAAACAACCATTGGGGTAAGAAGAGGTAAATTAGAAATTACAAAATAAATGATAGTAAATGCTCATTGAAGGGATAACAGTCAGTAGTCCGGCTCTCTGTGCTCAACTGTCAACTTTGCAATATTTTACTATGCAAACTGTCAAATTAATGTACAATAATTTTGCTTATTCATTTGTGAAGATAATAAGAGTAAAATTTTTCCATTTTTATATGTTGATTGTTCCATGAGCTTTTCAGTTTACTTTTCCAAATGTGTAGGTTTCCTCTGTTATCCTTTTGTTATAGATTTCTTTCTATGTATGTATGTATGTATGTATGTATGTATGTATTTATTTTTGTGGTACTAGGGATTGAACGTAGGGGTGTCCTACCTTTGTGCTACACCCCCAGCCCTATTTTATATTTTAGTCTGAAACAGGATATCACTAACTTGCTGAGGGCTCCGCTAAGTTGCTGAGGCTGGCTTCGAACTTGAGATGCTTCTATATTGGGATTACAGGTGTCTGCCACTTCACCCAGCTTATTATAGATTTCTAAATTATGTCCTATATAGAGAATATGGTCTGTAAGTGCTGATTTCCTTAAAAAATACCCGGAAATGTGCTTTTTGATATTATGAGCTACCATTTTTTTTATCTGTTTTTCTTAAGCTTGGAAAACATGTGTTCTCTAATTATGGGGACAGAATTCTACATATTTTCATTATGTTGTTCAAATAAACTATATAGATACTATTTTGTCTGATTGATCTATGGATTATTGAGGGCATTTAGATTTATGATAGCAGATTTGTTAAAGTTTCCTTGGAATATTGGTTTTCCCCCCTTTTATATATTTCAAAGCTACCTAATTCTGTACATAAAATTTTCATAAAAATCTTCCAGATAAGTTAAACCATTTTTGCACTATGTGTTGACCTTATGTTCCAAACAATGTCTTTGTTTCACTTATTCTGTTGTTTGGGAATAATATAGATGGACTATTTTTATTTTTGTGTATCTTACCATACCTTTCTCATTCATCTCATTTCTAATTGTTTACATCTTATATTTTAATTCTGTATTTTGAGAGTAGCTTGTAGTCAAGTTTTTGTTTTTATTTCTATATATTATCTGACAATTTGTGCCCCTAACTACAGAATTTAGTCTACCTACATATATTATTTATTTATATATATATATATATATATTTTTTTTTTTTTTTTTTTGCGGTACAGGGGATTGAACCCAGGGGCATTCTACCTCTGAGCTACACACCCCGGCCCTATTTTTTATACTTTATTTTGAAACTGGGTCTCACGAAGATGCAGAGGGCCTCACTAAGTAGCTGAGGCTGGCCGCGAACCTGGATCCTCCGGTCTCCGCCTCCCAAGTACTAGGATTACAAGTGTGCGCCACCACGCCCGGCTATTTATTGATATATTTAAACATATTTCTCTCATTCTTATTTTGGGCTTTAGAATTACACTGTTTTGTTTATAGGTATTACAAAAACTCGTTTCTGCCTGCTCTACCACTGAACTACATCTCCAGTCCTGTATCTTGGACCTCCTTATTGGGATCATTTTATTTCTTCCTTCTCCAAGCATTGTGGGCAGTTATTTTAACTTTTGTTTTTTTCTTTCTTTTGACTATAAATGTAACAATTTATCTGATGCGCAATTTTAAATTTACAGATTTTTTCTCAGAATTTTCATTGTTGCCATGAATAATTCTTCTGTCCCTTTAATTTCTCTTTCATTGTAGACAATCTTTTTTTTTTATTGTTTTAACATTTCTGGTTGCTTTTAAGTCATTTCATTTCAATTTAATGGCATTCAGAAAATTTGCTAAGATATGCCTGGGAGGAAGTTTCTATTTATTTTTCTTGTTGGGTGTTTTTTGTATATCCTTTTTCTGATTATTTATATTGTCATATATTATTAACATTTCTCATCTTTGATTCCAGAATAACTTATTAACCTTCTTTCATTTTTTTCTATTCTTTTTAGGAATTTCAGTTGGATTAATGTTAGACTTTCTAAAATCATTTTTCCATGTTTCTTTGTTTCTTTTACATATTTTATTTCTTTGCCTTTCCACGTTATTTTCTTTAAATGTATCTCTCACTTGAGCATCTCTTCAGCTGTATCAAAGCTGTTAATTAAGCTGTGTATTAAGGTTTTAATTAGAGTGTTGGCATTTCTAAATTTTAGAAAAGTTAATTTTAAAATTTATATATTTTCAGGCTCATGTTTCTTATTCATATTTTCAATTCCATCTGTGATTTCTTTAGACATTTCAAGAATAGTTATTTTATGTTCTGGATCTGGTGATTACGTTATTTGAAGTTCCAGGCTTCTATTTTCACAATTTGTTTTCCTACTCAGTGTAACTTTTTTCCTCATGGATTGTTACATTTTAGCTTTTAACTCATATTTGTGTGAACTTAATCTGCAAAATTTATATGTAGGTTAATGACAAACTACTTCCTAGAGAATGTGTGTTTCTTCCTGCTTAGCAAATGAAAGTGTTGCTATTCTAGGACTACAGGAAGTCATTTTTTGGTTTGGGTTTTCTGAACCAGACAGTATGGTAATTATATGTGAGGGCAGACCTATGGCTAGTAAATTTCCTTTCAATGTCAAAGACAACATAAACAAGTGTTGTAGTCATCTTTCTTGACCAGTAGGATACTTAGAAGAAGTTCTAGATTTTAAAAGGAGATCTCAATCCTAATTCTCCACCATGCTTAGGCCAAGGTCCACTCATATCACGTTATAACAAGTGCACACCTGTAATTCCATTACTTGGGAGGCTGAGACAGGAGGATCACAGGATCAAGGCTGGTGCAGGGTAATTAAGCAAGACCATGTTTGAAAATAAAAAAAAATAGACTTGGGGATATAGCTCTGTGGTAGAACACCCTTGGACTCAACCTCCAATACAAAAATAAAAATAGATGAGAGGAAGAAAGAAAGACTCCATAACCCCTGGTCTTTACGTTTCTGAAATCAGCCTGTATCTCCTGGGCATATATGATTACACTCTTTCTCTAATATTTTTGTTTTACTTACTGGATATTTTGGGTGCCTGAGTGTTTCTTCTACTTTAATACAGAGTAACATTTTCATATGAAGATTCTTCAAGATATGCCTGCTCTATTATCGTTTGTAATAAACACATTTGTATTGAAACATACTTTTAAATTTCATCTTTTTTGCTTTTTTCTCCTTATTTCACCTCATAATGGTATTCAAGAACTATTCCTAAGTACTTAGAAAAGAACATAGATCTTGTCCCTGAGGAATGAGTCAGAAGAATCACATTGTATTATAAGTCAAAGTAAAAAATGAAAGTACCAGAAAAGGAGTCCAGACTACGTGGGAGCAGGGTGATGGATGGCTCCAGATTGACACGTGAGGATCCTGACATGCAGATGTGTCACTACTTCCCTCTTTCCTAAGCACAAGGGAATCTCCGAGGCTGGAATGCTGTTTTCTTTGCATGGCTGGCTTATCCCTTGGCTCTTTGCCTGGTTAATGCCATCCTGCCCTCAGATCTAGGCTCAGACTTCACCTTCCCAGGGAAGTCTTCCATGACATCCTCGGAAGGTCAAATTCCTTGTTATTCCTAATACTATTTGCCACTCATTCTCATAACCTAATACAGTTGTGATTGTACATCCTGTTATATGGTGAATTTTATCTTCGTCTTCTCTGCAGAATGTGTGGTCTAAGAAGGAAGGAAAAGTGATTATTACTCATCATTTAATCACTTAGAACCAGGCATTGTGCTTTGAAACTATTTCATTCTCAATATTCTTTAGAGTGATTAAATGAATGCCTCCAATTTAATGTTATTTACTGATTACATAGGCCTTTTGCTTATGGCTCTATCCAGTTCATTGTTTAACATATTGATTATTCAAACATATAGCCTATTGTTTTGGCATAATACAGCCTTATCAGTCAATTTTCTGGTATCTGTGGCAACTGAGTTGCTAAGCAACTCTGGAGGTCCTGGGATTTTTGAAGTTGGAATAATATGGGGTTTGTGCCCTCTCTGGCCTTCACTAACCCATAGTTTTTACCTCTATCTGGTTGAACTTAGAGATTAACAAAAGCCTCAGAAAATAAATTGCATAAATTTTAGAAAGACATAGCTGGAGATAAAACAACCACAACAAACCATTAACCTTTTCTGGATCACTCCGGACCTCTTAGGAGTGCTCAGGAAATAATGTAGCTTCTGAATTCAACGATGGGGGCTTTTTAGCAGGTTGCACCATATTTACACATTCATCAGCTATAAAGATAGATATGCTTTTCTTATAAAATGGAAGGTCAAAATAAACTAAAATTGATCAGGATTTAGAAATGGAGACTACGACTCTAATAGTGGGTTGTGAGGTGGTAGGCTAAAGATTACATGAATTGGATGATTTTTTTAAGTTCCTCAAGCAGAAGTACATTGGAAGAAAAAATATATATGTATATATCGTCCTGGGGAGAACAAAAACAGATTTTCCCAGGTTTGTGAGGCACCTTGGTTAGGATATGCAAAGCAGTCTGTGAAGCTTGTCATGGGGCATGATCTAGTCATCAGGAGAACAACAGCCTGTCCTGGCCACACTCAAAGGTATCCATTTGATGCAGGATAAGACAAGGGAGCCTCTGGGGAGCTGTAACCATTGATGTGATGTGTTAAAATGGCAGCCAGGAGATCAATTCCACAAGTATTAAGCTGAGCTTTTGTCTCCAGGATAAGGGTCTTCCTGATTGTCCATGACCATCCACAAAGCACCTATTGACTTCCTACTGCTGCAGACCATGTCTGCAGAGATAGCCTGAATGCAAGGCAGTTCTGACAGGCACAGAG
This sequence comes from Glis glis, assembly GCA_004027185.1. Classification (NCBI taxonomy): domain Eukaryota; kingdom Metazoa; phylum Chordata; class Mammalia; order Rodentia; family Gliridae; genus Glis; species Glis glis. The sequence goes on from PVJS01007848.1 coordinate 21,791, forward strand.
CTCTCTCTCCTGAGGGGCTGGCTGTGCCAGGCTCTCAGAGGACATAACACACTTGTTAAGGTTTGGTGAATAGTACCAGTCTCCACTGAGGACGAATGGAGTTCCCATAGAGAAGTCATCAACACAGGGTAAGAATCCAGCCAATTATTCCTCACCTCATTGGTCCTATTTAGATGGTAACCCCATGGGGCATGGACCATGTCTTTCTCTGTGTATTGTACCGTGTTGAGGAAACACTTGGCACTCAATAAATACTAATCGGGAGCTTGTTTCTTGTCCCTCTCAGTCTCCCACTGAGCTGATCTGAGGAAGGAATTCTCTTTGAAGTCCCTTGTCCTCCATACTTTGGACAAACAACATGGAGGCTGGGAGAGAGATGGGAAACAGACAGTGCTGGAGCAGGTTTTTGATTCTATAGATGACAAATGATATCTCACAGTTATATAGCTGGGGGATGAGGCACTCAGGGTAACCATGAAGTGAGAAAGGTCCCTCTTTCATAGATGTTGCCTCACTTCTTATTTCTCACAGATTCATGACTTGTCCTTTCAAATATCCATTAATGCCTCCACCAAGCTGTCTTGCTGAGCTGAGAAGTAGAACCTGTATAAGCTTTAGTTCACTTTAATTCATGTGTTTTACCATGTACATGGCGAAATTCAAAGTATATAGGTAGTAAGAGATTAGGAGAGAAGATAAAAAATAAACATTATAAGAATAAGAAAGGATTTTTTAAAAGATAATCTGGGACAATTTAATAAAAACTTGGCACAGAGTTATGCAAGGCAGGGTGTATCTATGGAAAATGACTTTTTTATATTATAAAATATTATAATGTTTGCATCTGGGAAAACTTATTTATAAATCTTTCTTATAGACATTGAGATTCAGGAACAAAAACACAAAATAATATAAGTGAAATAAGGCATCAGAATTAACATGCACATATAAGAAAGAGGAATACATATGTACATATGCATATATACTACCAAATGAATGTATGATTTCCTTTTACGCACTGGGGAAAGTCTCAATGTGTTATCTTCAGCTACTGAGGCCAAGACATCTAACATTGTTAGGCAGGTACTAAGGAGGGTAAGTTATCTTTTGATGAGACCATGGGGTAAAATGATGGCAGTTCTAAATTTTTTTAATATATTCATAGTTAGACTTCTCCCCCCATACTCAAGTCTCCTCTTCCTCCTTCTTCTCCTCTCTCTCTCTCTCTCTCTCTCTCTCTCTCATTGTAATTATGAAAACTAGTGTATCTGAGAATTTATATAGATAAAGGTTAGCCTAAGACTGGTGTAGTAAGTCACTTAGTGTCACTTTCCTTGCATAATATACAAAATGATAACAAGATGTGATGCAGCAAGACTTTAAAGAGAATATAGCATCCACTCATATTTCTTTTAAGAATAAAGAAATATGAGAAAGAGCTTACAGAATGGGAGAAGATCTTTGCGAGCTACTCCTCTGATAGAGGAATAATATCTAGAATACACAGAGAACTCAAGAAACTCAGTGCCAAAGAAACAAATAACCCAAACAAAAAATGGGCAAGTGATCTAAATAGATACTTCACGAAAGAAGAAATACAAATGGCCAATAAATGTATGAAAAAATGTTCAATATCATTAGCAATCAGAGAGATGCAAATCAAAACTACTGTGAGATTCCACTTAACCTCAATTAAAATAGTAATCATTAAAAACACAAACAATAACAAATGTTGGCAAGGATGTGGAGAAGCAGGAACTCTAATACACTGTTGGTGGGATTGCAAATTAGCGCAACCACTTTGGAATACAGTGTGGAGGTTCCTCAGAAGAATGGGAATGAACCTGCCATATGGCCCAGCTATACCACTCCTGGGTATCTACCCAAAAGAATGGAAACCAAACTACCAGAGTAATGCATGCATATCTATGTTTATAGCTGCACAATTCACAATTGCCAAATTATGGAACCAGCCAAGATGTCCATCAACAGATTAATGTATTACAAAACTATGGGCTATATACACAATGGGATTCTACTCGGCCATCAAGAAGAACAAAATTAAGTCATTTGCAAGGAAATGAAGAATATTATGAACTGGAGAATAATATGCTAAGTGAGATTAATCAGTCACAAAAAGTGAAAGTTCAGATGTTCTCCCTCATATGCGGAAGTTAGTTAGAAATTGGGACAGAGGAAGAACTCCAGACAGAGGAGAACCCTTAGTGGAGTGAAGGAGGGGACCTTACTGAGGGAGATGGGAGGGAGAGGAAGACTTGAAAGGGGAAACACCTCAATGGCCATGATGCACATACATAAACTTATCAAAGTCAATAACTGTGCTGAGCACGGGAAGGAGGGGAGGGAGAGCTGATGGGGTGGGAACTGGAGGAAGGCTCAATGAGTACTGTGTGCATGTGTGCTTCCACACCCTTAATTCAAAATGTATGATTACAATGCACCAATAAAAAACTAAAAAAATAAAATCATTCCCTATCCTTGCCAAAAAAAAGAATAAAGTAAAATAGCTAAACTATACCCTGAAAGGTATTGCAGTTCTAAAAAGGATGATAGGAATTAAGAATATCTTGATCTTAAGGTAAAAGAGACTGGAAGTTTTTCTTTTGAAAATTTCTCATTTTGTTGTTACTTTCTTAAACATCCTTCCCCAAAGAGATATTAAGACTGCAGATTAAGACATTAAAATTGCAATAACTAAAGTATGTGAGAATTCACTTAGTACACTATTTTGTCACCTTAGGTCAGGTTTGATGAGTCCTTATACTGAATTCTAGTGTCTCAGTTGAAGGTGGAGTTAGCTCTGTTCTGGGTAGGAGGATTAGGTCATGATTGGAGTATTGCATTCAGTGTTCAAGGCCATACATCCTCAGGAGAGAGACTGCCATGTTGAAGGGAATGGAAACTCAACTATTAATGAAAAGTTGAAAACTCAGAGAAAAATGTCATTCAGAACAAAGAAGGATAACAGGGTATGGAATTGGAAATTGAAAAAATTACACAAATAAGTCACAAATTTTTTAAACAATGGTCTGGGACTGGAGGAGGGGATGGTGAAGTCAACTAGTTGGGTGACGATCTTTTCTGCCACAGTTGTTAAGTATTTTAGTTTATCTATGCTGCTATGAAAAATAGCTGAGATCAGGTAATCTATAAAGAACAAAAAAAAAAATGATTTCTCATAGTTCTGGAGGCTGAAAGCCCAAGACAAGGCCCCAGCAGGTTCAAAGTCTAGTGAAGGTCCAGTCTGTGCTTCCAAGATGGTACCTTTTTGCTGCATCCTCCAGAGGGGATAAATGCAGTGTCCTAATATGGCAGAAGGCACAAAAGAGGAAAGGTCTTAAACCCATTCCCTCCAGCCATTGTATGAAACACTAACCCATTCAGGAGGGCAGAGACCTCATGACTGAATTAATTCCCCAAAGCACCCCCCTCTTAATCCTCTCAATACCACTGCTGGGGATTAAGTTTCAGCACATGAATTTTGGGGGCATTCAGGCCATAGCACCAAAAAATAATTGGTGATATTGAGTAAGGTGTTCAAATGTGAAAAGTGATCTTTAGCTCTAGACGAAATAGCAGTACAATACCAACCTTCAGTGAGTCTTTCAATAAATAATGACTGTGCTCAAACATGGTGTAAGAAATAGCTCTTAAAGAATCTAGGGTTCGATGAGAATGTTATTATTTGAATTGAGAGCTTTTAATTTCTAGAAAGACAAAGTTTAGCTAACCAACTACAAATTGGGCATTTAATTTTGCTTGTGGTAAATGCTAAGGAGCAGAAATGCAGTGCAGAGAGAGTGCATGTCAGCGGGAACCTGAGCTTTCCTGATGGCGGGGTACAGGGGACATGAAAGGTCTCACAAAAGTACCAAGTGCTGTGTGCATGTATGTCCCCATCACTCTGAACTTCTTGATGATGTGTGATTACAATTCACCAAAGAAAATATATTAAAAACATTTTGCATTATTCTGAGATTTGAATATGAGCGAAAGAAGGATGAGAGTGGGCCAGGTAGAGGAGAGAGCAGGTATGAATAGAGATGTGGGAGAAGGTCCTCGGAAGGAAGCAGCCATGGCACATCATTTTGGAGAGTGATAAGAAGCCTGTATGATGAGAACCAAGAACACAAAAGGAAAAGCGGCATGTCACTAGAGATTCCTTATTGCCACACAGCCTTCCCCTAAGGAAATCTCTCAAAGGAAGAAGAAAAGGTGTGCCACTGTCAGGGCCATGCACTTTCCAAGTAATCCCACTGGAGGCTAAGCCAAGGCTATCCAGGGCCCTGTCCAGAGGGGCTGCGGAAGCTCCAGGGTGGAAAGCCAGCATGAGCAGCGAGGGTGTCACTGGCACCCAGTGTCCTTGACACCTCGGCTGTGCTGATCCTCCCCACCTCCTTTGGTTGACTCTATTCAACCCCCTCCTAACCTATACCTGTCCTGTACTTAGCCCAGTGGGGAAGACACACGATTGACCTAGGAAGAGCTGGAATGCTGCTCAACAGCAAATTAACAAGAGAACAAATGCTTAAGAGCAGGTGGCCAAAGGGGAACTCAAAGGTCATTTGAGAGCTGGGCGTGGTGGTGCACTCCTGTAATCCTAGTTCTTGGGAGGCTGTGACAGGAGGATGCCAGGTTTGAGGCCAGGCTCAGCAACTTAGTGAGACCCTGTTTCAAAATAAAAAATAAAATAGGGCTGGAGGTGTAGCTCGGGTAGAATGCTCTTGAGTTCGACCCCCAGTATCACAAATAAATAAATAAATGTCACTTGAAAATCAATTAACATTTATTGAGTATTGGATTTGGGAAGAGTTATGTATTTGTGAGGCTGAGAAATTACCTTGAAGACACTTATGGTCTACATGCTGAGTCCTAACAAATAAAAGGATGGCCAGTAAAAACATCTGTGGAGTCATTCTTGTGAATGGTGGAGGAAACTTCTCTTCCAGTTTCCTTGCCTATACCAATCATGATGATTATTTTAGTCTCTTTTTAAAAGATTTTTTATAACAGCTGGGGAGGGAAGAGTATAAATGTAATACAATCTCTAAATTATAATGATAATACTAAATATCAAAACAGGATTCCTTAAAGCCTTCATGTAACTTGGCCTTATGATGTCATAGCCCATTTGATGTCCCCAGGGGAATTAAATTTTCTCTTTTTAATCATCTAGAAATGAGCATATGTTGCAATTACAAGGATGCCTTTCTCTGAAAGGCTATTTACGGAGCTAGAAGGGAGAAGAGCACTGTCGGATTTGAGCGCTCCAAGGCAAGAGAAGACATGGAAGGCTCCTAAATGTCGACATAGCTGGACCATTCCATTACTCTGCACAGCGAGTGGACTATGGCCTGAGAATGTGCACCAAGGGCATTTCTGCATGAGTCCAGCTTTTCCTCATTGAAGGTTTATGGGGCTTGTAATGTCAAGATCCATGAATTTCAGGGACCGTGCTCGTCCTTGGATCCGATTTGGAAGCAGCTTTTGATCAGTGAAGTGAAACAATTAATTATAATAAATAATGCTGCTAGAAGTCCTCACACAGTCAGTGCAAGGAGGAGGGGAGCCAAAGAAATAAAGCTTGTCTCAGGCAGAACTGCATCATCTGCCTGCCTGGACCTGATCCTGTTTGGCTACAGCAACCCCAGCTCGTCAAGCCTTTGGTGAGAGGCAGAGTTGCTCCATCTTCTTGGCCGGTGGCTAGTTACATCAGGTTCTGGAGGGAGCCGTAGGTGGTAGGAGGGGGTCAAAAGGATTGGAGAGGAATGCAAAAATTCTCTCTATTCATCTGCGTTTGATTGCTTTGTGCCCTGAAGCACATGATTTAATTATTTTCATCATTGCCTTAGCTTCCTCTGCTACCAATCTCACTGAGGGCAATAAAATTATTCAGCCTTTGCAAAAAATGCAGCCATAATAATTTTTGACTCAATGAATACTTCAGGCTATAAAACCAGCTCCTTGGATGACCACCTCCAATTGAAAACACCAAACTAGGGTTTTCTCAACAATTAAAGTGAAACATAACCTTACATGAGATGGAAGTATTCTCTTAGGTTTTTTATAATAGATGGTTACTCGTTGCCTGTGACTTCAATTTGCCATCTCGAATCCATACAAGAATCCTACGTATAGGCCATATTTACCCCAAGAGACCTCAGGAAAGCCTGTTAATATGTTGAGCCAATGGTGAGCTCCTTAGGAAGGAGCAGGAGTGCAGCTGGTAAGAAATAAATGCTTGATGTCCCAGCGAAATTAAGACAAAGGACAGGTCTGCATCAGGAAATGCTACAAATGGGGCAGAAGAGAGTCTCCTGAGCCCAGGGCAAATCTCATGAAGGAAAGGTGAGGGAGATGTCAGACATGAATGAGAGGGCCCAGTGGTTCCCCTAAAAGTATAATTTCCTCGGGGAAGCCCACAGCAGGTGGTACTGGCTCTGTCTGGCACTTTGGAAGCCTACCTCTGAGTTGGTATGTGCGTTTTTTTATGTAAGGATGTGTGCATGTATGTATGGGAACATGTGTGAGTTTTAATTTAACCTCGATTATTTTTTAAATTTTATTTATTTATTTCCCATCATTTATTCTAGAGAAAGAGAAGAGATTTACAGCACACTATGGCAAGCTGTAAGGTTTTATGTGACATGGTATTTGGTGTTGCACAGGCTCCCATCAAGTAGAAAAAACTAATGTTGGAGTGATGGAGCTGGGAGTGTGTGTGTGTGTGTGTGTGTGTGTGTGTGTGTGTGTGTGTTGGTGAGGTGAGGCAGGTAATTTTGAGGTTACATTCAGTTAAAACGTTGTATCAGTCCTATGACATTGCCCTCCCCACAAGAGGATATATAAGGTAGGCACAGGGTGCCAGAGTCGTTACCAGTAGAGATCTATAAAGTACTAGTGCCCTCTTCCTGTGTTTGGTTTTGTCCAAAGTCATAGATAAAATGGTTTTTCCATTCAATATCTGGCTAGAGAAACATGGTTGGCCAATTATTTCTGATAAACTGGTAGCAGAGACTTTTGAGTTCTTTTATGACTTTTATGCTATTAGGACTTCCCAAGTACAAATTTGCTTTCATAGGAAATGTATTTACTATCACCCACTAGGAAAATTGTTAACGACAAGCATGCCTATGATTTCAGTCTTTCAGAGTTTACAGAGAGCTGTGCTGGGCTGTCTATCACTATCTCAGGGTCATTTGACTGCTGATGGGAGTGTGATAAAGAGGTTTTAGTGTTGGATGGTGTGGCCCTCAATCTTAATTTCCCCACTTACCAGTTATGTGACCTTGGCAAAATGACTTTATCTTACTGATCCTGAGGTTCCTTATCTTATGAAATTAATGCCTATCTCCCAGAGGTGCTGTGGAGATTAAATGGGGTGAAGTATATTAAACGTCTATCACAGTATCTAGACCAGACTAAATGCACCATTAACATGAGCCCAATTGCCAACTTTCCAAAGATTCTAAGGACACATTCAAGCTTTGTCTAGGGAGTTGGTGGAATGATCTTTAACTGACTGCCTGGCCCTAAGATTGGGTGACACTAAGGTCACAGAGCATGCGGGACACTGAGAAGCAAGGCCTTCAGTTGCAGGTATGTTGCCTTTCCCTGCCTTCTCTTGTAAATCATTGCATGGCAGGGAGCACAAGTCATCTGACCTCATAGGGCTTGACATTTTTCAAGTGTTAATGGGATATTCCCATTTATGTGATAATGATGAGAAATAATTGCTGATATTTTAAAATAAAGGGCATTATATGCTCATAAGCCATTAATCAGTGTGTTTTTGCCACACAAGAATGGATTTAAATTATAAAGGGAAAACAAAATTTAGAGTTTGCATTCTAAGACAGCTACATTCAAGTTCCAATTCCTTTACTCAGGCTGGTGAATATCTTAATATTTTCAACTTTTACTGCCTTTATTAATAAAATAGGGGTGATACTTTCTACTTTGGGACTTATGAAGAATAAATGAAATAAAATACATAAAGAAAGTGCTTCCATACAATTCCTGCCAATGAGAACAATTATATATTAAAAGAGTGGATTAAGAAAATAATCAGTTAGTGAGCTTATATACATTAGACACTAGACATTCTCATTTGAAAGTTTTTTTTAGTAATATAAGAAATAAGAAGTACTAAATATACCAAGTGTTTTAATGTCTTCCTTTTGTTTCCCTTAAAGCAGAATTTTACAAATTTTGTCTGCAAAGGGCTGTTTGGCTAATATTTTAAGTTGTGCTAGCCATATTTGTCTCTTTTACAACTATTCTGCTGTTGAGTAAAGATAGCGGTAGGTAATACGTAAGTGAGCAGGAGTGGTTGGTGTTTCCATAAAACTACTCCTGAAAACAGGCAACGATTTGGATTTGACTTTTTCTGTGTGAGTCAGCTTTCCAGTATTGTAACCAAATACCTGAGATAATGAGATAATCAGCTTATGAAGAGGAAAGATTTGCTTTGGCTCACAGTTTTGGGGCTGCAGACCATGGTTGGTAGGCTCTGATGCTTTTGGACCTGTAAAGAGGCAGCAAATCATGGTGGGAGCATATGGCAGAGGAAGCTCCTTGCCTCATGGCTGCCAGAAAGCAAAGAAAGACAGATGTGGAGAGACTGGGGACCCAAAATCCCCTTCAAGGGAACAACCCCAGAGGACTGGAAGACTTCCTTGTAGGTCCCACCTCTCGATGCTTTTACCACCTCCCAGCAGCATCCCAGGCTGAGGACTAAATCTTAATCACAGGAGTCTTTGGGGACAGTTATCCAAAGCATTAGAGGGCCATAATTTGCCAATCCTTGCATTAGAAAACTGATTTATCCAGCAGTATTTATTAAACATCTATAATGTTTAAAATACTGTCTTTGAATTGTTCAAGATGCAAATATGAATGAATTGGTGTCTAGTATGGTAAAATGAAACAAAAACTTAAATGCCAAAACCAAAAATTTCTATTACTGGAAAATGATTGGCCAGATCCGCTTAAAGAAAAAGTTGATAAGGTGAAGGATAAGGGCCCACTTCCTGTGCTAAGTCTTGATTTTTGCCAGTTTCTCACAATGTGATTCAACTTGCATTGGTTTGCTCTAGATCTACTATGTGGAGATAGCAGTATCTACTAGCTCACAGAGTTTGGAGGTGAGTTAAGCACATAGCGACTTGACTTACACACAGTAAAAAGTGAATATACATTAATTATGAAAGTGCAAGATTGAAAGAACACTGGGCATTCCAGTGGACTAAACCATTGCTTATGTTCTGCCTTCTCCCTGATCTAACTTCTTAAATTTTACCATGAAGAGAAACCTCTTTCATTGAGAAGACTTTTACCATGACCACAGATTTGATAAAACATGCAGTCAGTACCTGCATTTAAACTCAGTTTTCTGACAATGTTTAGGCACCTTAATCATGAGCTTCCCTTTGCATAAGTAATCCCCACTTCCTATCACTCTTTTAATAAGTGTTGTTCACAAGTGTACACAGTTCTCAGCAGACAATGGGTGTTACAGTCTATAAGAGGTGTTGTACACCAATTCTTCCCATTTCCTGGTAAAAATAATTTACCTACCAACTTCTTTACATTCTCTGTTCTTACTTCTCTGTGAAGGATATTAGAATCCATTCTATGAATTTTAAATAGTATCAATCTATATCCAGGGACATCTTTAATAATGTAGTTCTGAGAGGATTTTCTCCCTACAATGAAGTTCTGTAATGAGTCTTCTCTTTATTTCACTCAGTCTTTCCGTTCTGTTGCCCAAAATAAACAGTTTTGCTTTCTTACGCTTGCTGAAAATAGGAAAATAGTTCCACCACTTTATTGTTATTAGGTTGAACCATAAAAATTGCCATGTTTTTGAAGGTCAGATGGTTGAATACTAATAATTTCATATGGAGAAAAAACCATTATTGTTATCAATATTGTTATATAGATATGTGTTTTTGATTAGCATTTGAACTGGAAATGGATTTCCATTATTGGGTAGCAATATTGATGTTAGGATTCTTATTAAGCATGAAGTTAAATATCTATATCTTTCAGTCCTAGTTGTGTCAACTTAAAGCAATCATCATTAAGTCATTTATACTTAATACACAATTCACAATATACCTACATACATTTTTCTCAGGATAAATAAAGGACATATGTCCTTGCAAGCACATAGAAGGTTAAAAATATAATGGGAGGACAAAGACAAAGTCTGGAAAAACACACAGAATAAATTCACTAACTCGTTCTAGAAGAGTAAAGCACTACTTCATAGATGGATTATATAAATAACTGTCACTCATCTCTGTATCCAAATCCCTTGGGAAGTGACTTTTCAATTAAATCTATCAAGAAGAAAATCTATTGGCTCATCCTTGGATTTAGAGCTGGCTTTGAAACTCACGTTGGTTGGTAGAAGACAACAGGAGTGGTGGTGTATTAGATACGGACACAGGCTTGAGTGGCCTTTCCCATACCCACTTGCTACTAAAGGTCTTGTTTAGTTTCTTTTTGAATAGCCCAGCTTGTCCTGTTGGAAGATGAGAAAACATTTGGAGTATAACTGAGACATCCCAGACTAACTAGTCCCCAGCAGACCTAGCAGCCAAAAGCCGACATTAAGTCCAGCCAAGAATGACCCAGGGGAGTAGGATCTAAATTACAGAGCCACAGACTCATGATCCCAATGAGCCTGTAAATATTTGGGTAGTTTATTATACAGAAAATGATTATTGATATGCATATTTTATAAAGGAAATTAGATTCCAGCCACTTCTTAAAAATAAGTAAGAGTCTGCCAGATTAAAAAAAAAGAGAGAGCACAGGGGATACAAAGCAGGGAAAATGCTGTACATACAGACTCAGATTCATGAAAGGGCTTCTATTGTTCTAAGAAAGTGAGAAACTTCATAAATCAGAATCACGTTGTGTGATATAGAATGTAGGACGTGTGAGTGTGAGTGTGTGTGTGTGTGTGTGTGTGTGTGTGTGTTTGTGTGTGTTTGAGCATGACTATGTGTGTTTGGAAACTTGGTAGGAGATGATGAGAAATGACTGTGGAGGAACAGCGTAAGACAACATTGAAAAAAATGACCTTGTAAACCGAGTTTATGAAATGGGTTTTATCTTGAGTGCTGTCTCAGCTCATCTGTGAACTCTTTGGTTTGGAATGGGGAAAAAGAATTGGAGGATGAAGAAAGCAACCTATTAGTCATCGAGAGACCATTATGTGGTGAACATTGTGTTGTGTTCTTTATAAACCCATTATGTTTTATGATCCCTCCATCACTTTTAGGGCCACTATACCAAGTTATGGAAAGACTGTCTTAGAGGCAGGGAGACCATTGCCCTGGTTTGCCTAGACAGTCCTGGATATCACCAGTTGTTTCATCAGGTAGCAATGCCTCCTTTGCTGTGAAAACATGTTTGTGTTTGGACAAGTTACAGTAGTGGTCTGATGGACGTTATATAAATTGTCTGATTTTGCACAACTAATAAGTGGCAGACTTGAGTTTCTGACCCTCAAGTTCCATTAATATTTCTATGATAGTGCCTGGCATGTACAGGTGTATTAAGTACTTGCTTAAAATTTTTTTTATGAAGATTTGGAAGTGAACATTTTTATCCGGTGGGATATATCTCTGGCATGATAATTTGAGACGGGGGAAAACTTGCCTTAATTTATAGAAAAATCAGATGGTTATAAGAAGAATGCATCTTGTATATAAATTCAGATTCAGCTATGGCAAAAAGAGTGAAACTTTCAAAGTTACAGTACACGGGTCATGAAAAAATATATACAGCTATGTATGTGGTGTAGGCGATGGGGCAGAAAGTTGTATGATTACCACTCGGCTCCTGATTGCAGTTAAGCTCTCATGTTGAGTCAGTGTACTTGGCCAGTGACTTTTTTTTTTGGTATTGGGGATTTGGGGATTGAATGCAGGGACATTCTACCTCTGAGCTATACCCCCAGCCCTTTTTAATTTTTTTTTTAAATTTTGAAACAGGGTCTTACTAAATTGCTGAGGCTATTCTCAACCTGCGATCCTTCTGTTTCAGCTTCCCAACTACTGGGATTATAGGCATGCACCACTGCACCTGGCTTGGCCAGTGATTCTTGATAAGGAATCATACCTGCTTTCTTCTTCCAACTACCATGATTACCGAGTATATGTGCTTTCTCTACACTCATTGAAGAATAATTCTGACTCAAAAATTTAGGGAGCTGTCATGTTAAGCCTTGAAAATAGAGCACATGCTTTTCCCCAGTGGAGACCCCATGTACCTAACCCTCAGCAAGCTCGATGTTAACTGTTTTGTTCAAGAGCAGGTCAAGTGTCCTGTCACTTTTCTCTGATTATGTTTTTCCTGGAGTTTTTTAGTATCCAAACTTGCCTGGCTCTGTCACACCTCCATCACACAAGACTGATGTTAGACATGGTCAGCAAATCAACACACCGCTCAGACAATTTCCTGTAGTTACTAGGCAGTCTGACTAGAGCTGCTCCAAGCTTCACCACAAATGAACGAGTCCAATGTGAGCAATATTTTATTTAAAAAAATAGATGAAACAAGCATTTAACTCCAGAGTGTAGAATACAACTGTCCCTTATGGTGAAGACATGACATAGGTATGTTTACCCAGAGGATTCTCATTCTGGGAGCTGTGATCATTAGCCACATGGCTTTTAAGGAATCTGCACATAGAAAGGCTCCTGGCTTGGGCTTCATGAATATCCACTGAGTACTGCTGTGCCGGCCGGGCTATGGGTACAAAAATCAGGCAAAATTCCTGCCTAAATTCCCGTGAAAGCATCACCACATTCAACTGAACTGAGTTCAGACTCAACCTCCCAAATTTATTAAGTGTGATTTATTGCTTGACTTTTGCAAAAACAATTTTTTATATTTATGATTAAAGAAGGGAGACAACTATTAGGACATTTTGCAAAATTCAGTAAAAAATAAAGAAAAAAATCACCATACATACTGGGCCACTGTTATTTCCTTCAAATCTTTTTTTTTCTGGTTATACATATAAGTATGATTATATCATATAGTAATAACAAAATACATCATTTTCATAAGCCATTAATGTTGGAAATGTTTTATTGACTTCATGTTTTTTAAAGTTATGAATGTGCTCTCATCTACTTTATCCTCCCCTTATTTGTGAATATTTACAATAATTCCATTCTTTCTGTATTATTACAAACTCTATTAGAAGACTCCTTATACATTTGTATTTGTCTCTGTCTTTTATTTTTGTCTAGGTTGTAGAATTGCCAGTAATGATTTCAAAGCTATGACATTACATAATTATTTGTATATATATTCAAAATAGTACCCATTAATACCTTTAAAAGTTCAATAATCCTAGTGGGTTTATTATTGACATAATTTGCTGGAACTTTTTAAATAAAAATAAGCCTAGTTTTCTTCTCTGTAGAGGCAGAACTTTTCAAAAGTTTTTGTTTTGTTTATAGTACTTATTACTGTATAACTTCATAACATGGTTAATTGCTACATCCTAATGTCTTAAGACTAGACATCCTTTTTTTCTCTTTCTGCCATGGAAGACAAAGATTTAATTATCATAAAGCTTTTCTCTTTCTTCTCATCATTTCACTAAGTACTTCTCTCATTCACCCAATATAACTATACCAAATATTGGTTACATCAATACTCAATGTCTGTGATACTATGTAAGTACCAGAAACTGTAGATAAATACTATAACATCTATTATGCAACTGATGTCCATCGATGGACCAAAGTGTACATGTTAGAACTCATTTCTTATAAAACTTTTAACTTTTTCTGGAGTTTATAATTGCCTTTATTTTTAACTTGTGAGTTCTCTGCATCTGTAACTAATTCGTCCCTATTTTCTCTAACAAATCTCTAAAGCAAGCATATAGTTAAACATATAAGGTAATAAATAGCTTCTATTTTTTTATATCAAAGGTAAATTGAGACCAGACTATGGATGATCTCAAATGTCCAGCTAGAAACTTGGATGTTTCTCTCATTGATTGTTTTAACTTAATCAAAATTTTTTCATTCATTAAATTTGTACTTCATGTCTATGATGTGACAGAGAATCTGAGAAAGTTATTTTTTTAATCTCCCCAAAACATCATCAAACCAAGGGGAAAAGGGCCTAATCAGAGCCCTGGAGGAAGCCCCCAAAATCCTTACCAGGCAGAGAAGTACAAAGACAGGGATATTACAGGTCCTAAATCTAGAGCCAGTTTTGCTTTGGTTCTTGTCCTTCCCAGGTAAGTGGAAAAGAGAGGCACAGAGAGCCGACGGCAGGAGCCCAGCCAGCCCTCTTGAGCTATACTTACCTCTCAGGAGACACCATGGGTCAGAGCCATAGGCCTAAGCTGGGCATACAAGGACCCCCCGAGATGGTCTATGTGTTTGCAAAAAGGGACCAAAAATCCATCAATGAATGGTGTATCTGAATATTGAAAAAAATGTTGTCTTCCTGTGCTAGGGAGGAAAAATGGACCCCATTTTCAAGGGTTGATCAATTTGGAAATGATGCCGGGTCCTGGTATGGGGGGCAAACTATATACCTGATATTGCCTGAGGCCTGTTTTTGTATGACTTGTGAGCTAAAAATGTTTTTTTACATTTTCAAAGGGATGATGAGGAAGAAGAAGGGGGAAGAGAAGGAAGAGGCAGTGGAGTAGAAAGAGGAGGAAAAGGATGAGGAGGAGGAGGAGGAGGAGGAGGAGGAGGAGGAGGGGCACCGCATGAGGAGGAGGAGGAGAGGAGACCAGAGGAGGAGACTGTATGTGGACTGAAAAGCTTGACATTTATAATCTAGCTCTTTGCAAAATTATTTGCCAGCCCCAGGCCTAGATGGCAGCATGTGTGCACTGGAATAAAACTCTAGCAAGCGTAGGTGCTACTCACTGCCTGTGGAAACCAGGGAAGATTATTTAGGGCTTTGAGCCTCAGGTGCCCTCGTCTGGGAACACTGCACACAGACCCGCCCTGATGGGAAGTACTGCAGGGAAGAGCTGTGGTTAACTGTGCTTATGAGTCCAGCATGTTAAAAGTGCATTAACACAACAGTGGGCATACTGTAAAGGTGCCAGTTATATAAAGTTCAAAAATAGGCAAAACTCAAGAGGCCATGGAGAATGGCTGCTGTTTTGTTTCTTGATCTGGCTACTGGTTTCATGGATGTGTTATCTATGGAAATTCATCAAGATTTATGTCCCCTTAGGAACATTTTTACAAATGTAAATTGTACCTATATTTAAAAGTTTAAAAGTACATCTAAGAAACTGCCCCCCCCGACAGATTGCTTATAAAATAATATCTTGCAGGAGGTTTATCCTTATAGAAAAAGGCTCAGGACAGGTACACTAACCTGGTTACCAAAGCCAAACTCTTTTTCTGTTGGCTTATAGCCCAGTGTTCTTTCTATTTGACCATGACAATTAACCTTCTAGGCCTGGAGAGGTAAACACCTTTGGGAGTGTGATGACCAGAAGAGAATTTAAATCCATCTTTGTCTATGAGATGTCCCAGCAAGGACCAGGCTCCTCACAGTCTGTGCCTGCCAGTCCTTCCTGTATTTGGTTCTGTGTCCCTAAGCACAAAGGGTGCTCACGCTGAGCTGTTCCTCTTCCAAATCACATCAAGATTCTTCACCATGCAGGGGCTCAGGATATAACTCAGTGGGAGACCACCTGCTTTGCATGCACAAGGTTCTGGGTTCAATCCCCAACACACACACACACACACACACGCACACACACACACACACACACACACACACACACACTCCACTTCCTTGACCTATGTCACAGCAGAACTGACCCATGTCCCCAGTGTTGCACACGTGCTTCTGTGAGATAATTCACAACATCTATGAGCCCATGATCATTTATTTGTATGTTTGCCATCCTTGTACCCAAGGGCTCTTAAAGAGAAGAAAGGTGCCAATTGTTTTCATGTTCCCAGTGCCTGACACTTGTAGGGACTCAAAGTGCATCTGTTGAATAAACAAGGGGAAGAGAGTCCTTATTTCTTGAAGACAATGTTTTAATATGATAGGATGTTTTATTTTCCCCTTTGCTTGCTTTTTCACTGCTGAGGTCATATTTCTTCACTGCTTAGTTGAAGTTTCCTTTTAAAATGCAGATTTATGTAAATGATTTAAGGTACTAGTGCTAATCATTTTTTTTTAAAACAACTCAACTGTGTTTGAGGAAAAGTTCAAGACCCAGTGAGGTATAAACATATGTCACAGAATATTATTACCTCATTCTGGATCATTTCTTTTATAAGAGAAAATTAAAACTAAAAATAAAGCAAAAAACAAAGTCATTTTTATAAGCCATTGAAATTTAACCTCCAGGCAAAGGACTAAGTAACCAGAAAACAACATAGAATTTATTTTATAGATCAATAGGTGACAGCTAAAAGGTCTTTGTTGAATAAATAGCAGACCAGATTGCAAAAATGTTACTAGATGAAACAGAATTAATATAGAGTAATAGAAATGAAATAGAATTAATCTTGTTTCTACTGTGTAATAAATTATTGAATGTGAAAGCCCAGCTATTTTGATACTATTAAAAATACTGTCATTAGCGCACTATGAGCCTTCAGGAAACATCTTTCAAGTTTCTTGCTTCAATTTCTACATCCATGAAGAAATTTTAAAATGCTACAACTCTGGTTTAACATTTAATTTAACCTGTTTCCATGGTTTACAGAAAGATCTGGGATGTGATACCCCAAATTCCCACTAGATGGCAGGGTTCACATTTCAAAGGGAGCACCATCTTTCTTGTTCCAAAATAGTAAGAACCTCCAACAAACAGAATTTGAAATGTGTTTATTTGTGTGGCTATAAATATGGCACATCTGATCCAGTTTTCCACTGGGTTCCATATTTCTTAGTGACTTTCAGCCAGTTTTTTAAAAAGCTAGATTAAGGAAGTTATTTGATATGTAGCCACATTCTTTCCAAATAAGCAAAGTTAATTTCCATTTCTTCTTTTTAATGAGACATTGTGGGTCCACAGTGTCATTAACTGACATGATGGAACCACTCAATAAGTGTGCGTGATGTTTGAGAACAGTGCTACCAAGCCCGCAGCAAGTGTAAGTGTGAACATCTCTGGAATTTCATTCTAGTTCCAGAAAGCCACAGTAACACCTGCTGTGTTTCTGTAGATGCCGGACATTGTCCTCTGAAAGCCATTCCTACCCTGGTAAGTTGTGACCGGCTGAGACCAAATATTGTGAAAGGTAAATTGAGTTGAATTTCCAGACAAATAAAGGTGCTTTGATCAACTCAATAAATGTGTGTGGTTAATTTTTGAAAACTCACTGGCAAGTGTAGAAACAAAGCTATTTTTACTATTACCAGCTATCATGATTATTATGGTTACTAACTTTTATTATTTCTACAATCTTTAGAGGAGTGCTTTCCAAGAAACTTAAGAGTCAAGGAAAAGAAATGTCTTCCTTCCAAATCTAGCATAGCAGATTTGGTGTCTTAACCAAAGGAAATTTTTCCAGTTGCAAAGTTCATACTGAGTAACACTTTATTACAAAGAAGAAGAAATCATTCAGACTGCCCTGAAAATTTCAGGTTTGATCACTCCCAGTGTTGATCAGAAACTGCTAGACTTTCTAGCTTAAACAAATTAAAATTATTCCAAGGCAGCGTTATTTGAAAGTAGCCCTGCCTTTCTATTTGCAAAGCAACACAACACTTTGGAAAGAATTCCTCTTAATATAAAACAATTATCATATGGTCTGCAGGTTATAAAACAGATACACAAAAAAGCTACCTTCCCTTTAGTATAATAACAACAACATCAACAAATCTAGGTAATACTTAAACTCTCCCTTTCTAGCTTTTGGGTAGTGTTTAGACACAAAGTATCATGAGGTGTCTGTCTCTGCCTAATCCTACTGTATCACAATGCATCTTAGCACAATGGAGATGCATGCACGCTTAATTTCCATAAATTACACAGCCCAATGTTTTCATAAAGACAAATTCCAATTGTAAACTATTAAACCTAATTCAGTGTCCTTTGATGTCTCTGAGAAAGACAGTGGGGGCAGTTGAAGCATTCCCACATGGGAATGTATTCCCTAGAGTAGGTGAGTAAAAGGAGGGAGGTAGTATTTCTTGCCTCTCATAGCTCTTCATTAACTTGGATGTGTTCTGAGCCTGAAATTAGTGCCTTTTCAGAATTAAAAAAAAAAAAGCAAACAAACCTTAACCCTGGGGACAAACTATATCACTTTTCCCAAAAGCTCAATCGAAATCGGAATCAAAAGATAGTCTGTTTCTCCAAAGCCACGACTTGCTTTCGGTCTCTAAGGTGGAAGCCAAGTCTAGCTGCCTCTGAGCAATAGTCTAATTCTTTGGATTATTTTATGTTAATTTTTTCCCTCTGTTTCTAAACTCTCTCCTCCTCCCAGCTCCCTTATAACCAGAAGGTTAGATCAAAGCCAATGCCACCCAGGCCTCAAGGTAAAGGTCCCGCCATGGAGTTTTCATCATGGAGTTGTGGAATTTCCTCGACAGATCTTGTTCTCAGCATCCTGTTGACATAATTTAACATGCAGGTTATAAAGACTTCTCTGAGCCTTTTGCCTTCCTGTTTGCTTTTGCTTCTCCATGGAACTTAGTGCTCAGAAGCGGGCTCTTTTAAACCTGGAAGCCAGGTCACCGCCCCACCCCACCTCAAGCAGGAAAGGTGTGAAAGCAAACAGAGGAAAGCAAATAGGCTGCTGCTCAACGGGGCCTCAGTGCCTGCTCAGTCTGAGAGGCAATTCAGGGAGGCAGAGTTCTGAACAGAAGGCAGGATGGGGACCAGGGATCCATTTCTGGGTCCTGCTGGGTTGATCCTTCACAGGGTGGCTTTGTCATGAGAGGTGAAGTATTAGGGAATCTTGGTACCCCACACATCTCCATATGCGAATGGAAGTGCATTTCACCACCAGAGAGAAGTCTCAGACGCTGGACCCAAACTAGACCCAGCAAGCTGGAAGATTCAGCGCAAGCTTGTAATCCCAGTACTTGGGAGGCGGAGACCGGAGGATTCCGGTTCGCGGCCAGTCTCAGCTACTTAGTGAGGCCCTCCGCAACTTCGTGAGACCTGGTTTCAAGATAAAGGACAAAAAATAGGGCCGGGGGTGTTGCTCAGAGGTAAAACGCCCCTGGGTTCAATCCCTGGTACTGCAAAAAAAATATATATATATATGTTGTCCTTAGTCCTATAATTACTCCCGAGGGGATCATCCATGCACACTTCTGGGAAAGGCATCTTTTTTCCTAACTCTGTTTGCAAATCCTGGCTGGAAATCATGGGGACTGGGCCAGAAAACTCCAAATGGGTCATCTCAGATGCGAAAGAATTAAAATGTCATAACAGGGAAGTCGTGCCAGGGGGTCCTTTAACAGAAACTTGAACTTTGTAAGCTCAATACAAAGCAGCTGTGGATGATCCTGGGTTTGTGGAATGCCGGGGTGTGGCCTGAGGTGTGGGTGGGAGGATGGCTGGTGTCAGGGGTCACAGCCAGGTGACTTTGAAGCTGACTTCCAGAGACCTCAGGCCTCAACAGAGGAGGAAATCCTTCATTTGCATGGTCACTGGCAAAGGGATGTACACTTCAGGGTAGGTAACACCATCTTCTCAGTCCCTGGAGCCCAGGAAGATCTCTTTACATCTGTTTGGCAAGCCAACAGCAAAAGGTGCTGGCATCTGCAGCCAGAAAGGTCAGGGTTTAATCAGTGCTCAGAGTGGACATGGATTCTGGGCCTCTGAAACATGCTTCAGCAAATCATAATTGCACCAATTCGTTTTGCATCTTTCTTTGCAAGTTCACTTTGCTTAAAGTACATTTTTGTGACAGTTTTCAAAAATTTCAGCATCGGGTGAAAAACCATATGTGTATACTCTTCCTGAATAAAATGGACATGTCAACATGGCTTTATTCTGTTACTTTCAATCTCAATCCCATTTTTTCTTGACATAATCAGATACTTAAAAGCCGGAGTTTGGACTGGGAGCATAGCTTAGTGGTAGGATGCTTGCCAACCAGGCCCTGCGTTCAATCCCCAGCATGACAAAGGCAAATAAATGAACAAAACCTAGAGTTCTAAACAAAACTGGAGTTCTAGTAAATATGTATGTTACGTTTTATAACTATAATATCATTAATTGTAAATATTTTATAGACATTATTTAATCTGTAGTATATTATGTACAGTATTTTCTCATCTGCTTTAAGTATATAAACTTTAATGATAACTGTTTAGCCTTACTCCACATTGAGTTTTATTTCCAGAAGGTGCAGTGGCGCATGCCAATAATTCCAATACTTCAGAGGCTGAGACTGGAGGATCGCAGGTTCCAGGCTAGCTTGGGCACTTCAGCGAGACCCCAGGTCAAAATAAAAAAATAAAATAGGGCTGAGGGTGTAGCTCAGTTGAAGGAAGACGCTGTGTTCAATCTCCAGAAATACACACACACACACACACACACACACACACACACACACACGTTTTATTTCCCATTATTGGTTGTTTTTAATGCCAAATACCCCCATAATTGTTGTCCATACTTTTGGGGGGGGATTCTAATGAAACATGTTTTTTTAAATTATTTTATTTTAAAATATATCACCTAAAGGCACTATTTTAGCAGGAGTGAGCTCAATTTCCATGAGTGAGCTCAACTTCCAGATAAGAAGTTATAGGTAGAAATTTGAGATAATTAGTACAATAGCTTCAATTTATTCCAGAGATGTTTTAGAACCCTAAAAAATTGGTGTTTGATAGAGCTATCTCTAATTGTCTTGTGGGTGGAGGGTGGGGACATTAGATACCATTTTAAAAACATATAATGTCTATACCTTTTCTTTTTTGGTATTGGGGGTTAAACCCAGGGGCATTCTACCTCTGAGCTATACCCCTTTTATTTTGAAACAGGGTCTCACTAAATTGCTGAACATCATAACTCACTGTAGAATTTTTAGGTCAAAAGTTTGTCTACTAGAAACACTGAAGCGTCACTTACTGAGCATATTTATGGAGCATTTACTATTTGCCAGGCACCTGTCTTAGGTTTTACACATGAGTCCCTGGCAGTTTTGAACTTGCATTTATTGGACTTTGGAAGACATCTGTTATTTCCTCCCTGGCTTCTGATTTTTTCTTCCTCCTTCCTTTGAGGAAGGAAGAATGTGTCTTTGTGCATACAGGGGTTTTCCTTCATTTCTGGATGTGAAAAATGTTCCTGAGAGAATATCTGAGAGTTCATCTCTTTGTATTGGTCTTTAGAGTAACTTCATGATGGGAAGTGTTATGTTAAATGCCTGTTAAGAATACTTCTTCATGTTTTATTTTAATCTTTCATCATTTGCATTGCTTTACCTTTTTGCTCTGACATCTAAGATCATTTATTAGCCTCTTTTGCTTCTTCACTAATTTTTTTTTTTTTTTGCGGCACCGGGGATTGAACGCAGGGGTGTTCTACCTCCGCGCTACACCCCCGGCCCTATTTTTTATACTTTATTTTGAGACCGGGTCTCACGAAGTTGCGGAGGGCCTCACTAAGTAGAGAGAGAGAGAGACAGAGAGAGAGAGAGAGAGATAGAGAGACAGAGCTGAGGCTGGCCGCGAACCAGGATCTTCCGGTCTCCGCCTCCCAAAGTACTGGGATTACAAGTGTGCACCACCATGCCCGGCTCTCTTCACTAATTTTTTATCCATTGTTTTTAATTACATCTAGTTGCTATCTCCATTGTAGCTTTAATCCAGCAATTATGTTTAATTGGGAAATATTCTTTCCTTTTTTTGTGCAGTGCAGGCAATTGAACCCAGGGCCTCATGCACACTAGGTCAGTGACCACTGAGGTACACCTCCAGCCCCAGTGTTCTTCCCCCTCCCTCTCTATGACTGCCTATTCTAGATATTCTGTGATGTCTTTCTTCTTTAAGGGCAAAATATAGATATTTTTAAAAGTATTATTTCCTGCCATGCGTGATGGCACACGCCTGTAATCCCAGTACTAGAGAGGCTGAGACAGGAGGATTGCAGGTTTGAGGCCAGCCTCAACAATTTATCATGACCCTCAGAAACTTGGCAAGACCCTGTTTCAAAATAAAAAATAAAAAAGGGCTGTGGGCATAGCTCGGAGGTAGAATGCACCTGGGTTCAATCCCCAGTACAAAAAAATAATAAAATTCCCACAGTAAATCTATTCTACTGCAAGCATTTTCACATTCCTCAGACTGATCATTCTGTCTTTTAAGCACGGTATCTTTCATATGTCTGAAATTTTCTTTTTGCTCATCTTTACAAAGAACTCTGCTGGGTTTTGTGAGATTGCGTAGGTTGAAAGGAATTTTTTCAATGAGGTTTCCTGTCTGAATCTTGCCGATCTAAGTGAAGGAATAGAGAAAAAGTTTTAATTTCCTCTAGATCCTCTTAGCCATTTCTGAAATCCAGCAAAAAGAAACAGGTAGTTAATGGGGATTAAAAAGGGACCTGGTGCCATCACTTCCTCCGGGCCAGGTAATTTCTCTGCCATTTTGTTGGGACTCCCTGGGATCCTCCTATATAGTTTCCTTCTCCTAACACCCACAGACCCACGGACACCTCTATGGATTGTTTCTTAATCTCTGACTTCTGGCAGCATCAGCAGTGCCAGCACATTCACCAGGGTCCTTAGCATTCCCTGATCCATCCGTCTCCACTAGACTTTCTAATTTTGTAAGGGTGGGGTTGGGATGTTCTGTTCCTTTTTTTAAAGTTCTAGAACACAATACTCTTCCTTCATACAAAAGGATCGTCTAGCCACTTATCCATTAATCTATTTTTTTGTTCAACTATACTATAGCATATGCCTATATACCTTCCTATAATTTTCCTTTCTTTTATAGATGTCATTTTCCCTCCTTCCTTTCTTCCCTCTCTTCCTCCCTCCCTTCCTTCTTTTCTTCCTCTCTCTTTCTTTCTCTTTCCTTCATGATGCTGGGGATTAAACCTGGGGCCTTTCACAGCTAGGCAGGTGTTACTACTGCTGAGCTACATCCCCAGCCTGACAACATTTCCTTCTATAGAGAACTTTTATCAGCCTTCCTTCCAGTTGATTTGGATCTTGTGATTGGATTTGGGGAAATGGTAGGAGAATAGATATGATATGTGAGACATCATACTTTTTTAACATAATACTTGTTCAGTGGAATGTTCTAGAAGAAGCTAGAATAGTCATCTTGGAACATAAGATGGGAGTTGCATATTAAAGATGACATAATTACATGATGGAATAAGCCTGGGTTCTGTAGGCAAGAAACTATTCTTTTTTTTTCATTCATCACAAAGTTCGTGATAGAGGTTTCTATTACAAAAGAAAAACATACAAATTTATTTAATGTGATTTTTATGTGACACAAAGTCTTCAGAAATGAAGATTCAAAGAATAGTGGAAAAGTGTATATTTTTACGGACAGTTGGGCAGAAGTAAGATTGGAGGACAACTGGTATAATATTATGTTAATAAACTGGGGGATGTAGCAAGGCATGTTTGTTCAGATTCTTCTTGACCTGAACATTGTGATTTTTTCCCCTCTGAGTACAGGGCAGGACACCTGCCACTTGAAGATCATCAGGGGGACAAGGAGGGAGAAGGTCAGAGAGTGACCTTCTCAGAGCTGATGGCCAGCGTCATGGGAGAGGGGAATTTTAATGTCTATGTCCTGCTTCATGGGAGAACAGTGGGAGAAGGTCAGAGAGAACTCCCTGCTTCTGCTACTTTCTCAAATGCCAAGGTGCTACATTATGAGGTGGCATGTCCTGAACCCCCTCAGTTTCAACAATATGCATCTGTACATCACAACTGGAATGCTTATATTTGGACTGTGGTGTGAATGAGAAATGAATCTCCCTATTATTTAAGTACTGTTGTACTGGTCTTTATCACATCTAATAGAGATCTCTGTGGATGTCACCCTGCAACCTCTAGGTTACCAGGTCAGTCATTTTTCACGGAATCTGGGAGGTTCTGTGAAATCATCTGGGAGGTATCACCGCCTTCTCCCACTCCTCATATGATTTCAAAATGTGGTCGAATTCTCCTAAGACAAGGTCACTTTACCGCAATTGGCTTCTCTCCCTACTTGCTTTGTGTCATACTACTATAGTACTATCTCGAGGTAGTGTTTTTATTCATTGATGATACACACATTATTTAGAGCTTGCTACTATTCAGGCTCCACTGGGCACCAGAGATAATTCAAGATTCCTCACAGAACTTTTCGTCTAACAGAGGGAGAGAGACGTGTAAAAAATAAGCACATTAAAGTTTATAGGAAGGAACGTACAGGGGACAGTGATAGAATAGAGAAGAGATGTTAACTCAACAAAGCCCATACTATTCTTATTTACATGCTGTTAGGGAATCCACATCCCTTTAATATTTCATTTCCATGATATACCCATCACATAGGCTGATTTTTTTCTCTCTCTTTATTGTGAGGAAGGAGTAAAGGACAATTAACAAATTAACTCATGATCATTGCTTACTAGGTAGTAAATACTATCTAATAAGGTCCCTTCTTGAGAGGTCTTAACTTTTAAGAAGGGGCCTCTTAAGGCCTCTGAAGAGGTCCCAGTGTCCTCTCAGATAAGCAATGCAATGACTAATCATTTGTTGAGGGAGGGAAGGAAGGAACAAAAGAAGGAAGGAAAAAAAGGAAAGAAAAGAGGAAGAACGTACTGTGGTATAGCTTGTATTGTTTACTAGACTATAAGAAAACACAACTTCTGTTTGTTATATATGACCTGCCATGCCAAAAATTGATGCTTATTAAGTATGTCTGGTACATAATTAAAATTGGTAGTATTGAAGCAAAAATAGGAAAATAGGAAGTTCTGTCATTTGAGTTGGTGTCTGGAGACCAAGGTCAGACTTCTAGCTTGGCATTTGATTAGCTGGTGATCCTTGCATAATAATTAGCCCCACTGGATCTCAAATTCCACATCTACTGTTTGGGCATTATATCTATCATGCAAATTTTTGTGTGTGTGATGATGAAATGGGATATCTATTAAACTACCTAGCAATGATCCAAGCACATTAAATACTCAATAAATATTCATGTTAACTAATGGTAATAATTTTGTACTGCTTCTGATAGTTTTTGGTTGATTTTTATATGTTTTCACAGTAGAAAAATTTATTTATGAATGATAATTTTGTCTTTCCTTTACCAAAAATGTTTCATTATGAAGTCTAAAGTTTCGAGATGCTCAGACTTGGTTATATATAGTAGTAGCCTTTCTCAGTCTGTTTGGGCTGGCATCACAAAATGCCTCAGAGTGGATAATTTGTAAATGATAGAAATTTACTGTTTATGGTTCTGGAGATCAAAGCAGCAGCTGATCCAGTGTCCTCATAGATGGGGCCTTCTTGCTGTGTGCTCACATGGCCAAAGGGGTAAACAAGCTCCCTTGGCTTCATTCTAAGGATACTGAACCCATTCTTGAGGTCTCTGCCCTAATGGCCAAAGCACCTCCCATCTCTTAAGACTGCCAAAATGAGATTAGATTTCAACATAAGACTTTCAAGGGGAACACCAACATTCAGACTGAATGTGGCACAGGTATAACCTCCTTAGTTTTATTTTTTGTGGGTTATATTTTAATGTCTAGTGGTTCAACAGTAAATATGATGTTAACTGGTAGTAATTAAAATGTATCAAAGGAAAAAATGTCTTAATATGAAGAAAGGTTTTGTTTTTAAGTAGAATGATAAATATTTATCAGAAAACATTTATGTTTTTTCCCTGTGATGTTAAACTAGTTGTGTTAGTCAGTTTTTCATTTCTGTGACCAAATACCTTAGAAAATCAATTTAAAGGAGGGAAGATTTATTTGGGATCATGGTTTCAGAGGCTTGGGTTCATAGTTCATTTTCCCTGTCGCTGTGGGGTTATAATGAGGCAGAACATTATGGCAGGGGGGGTATGACAGAGTGAAACTGCTCACTCATGGCAGCAGGAAAGGAGGGGGGAGGGAGAGAGAAAGAGAGAGAGAGAGAGAGAGAGAGAGAGAGAGAGAGAGAAGATTCCTTGAACTAGTTCCCACCCCCTATAGTTTCCACCACCTCCCAATAATCCCATCAAATTAAGAATCCATCCTCCTGATACAATCACTTCCCAAAGCCTCACTTCAGAATATTGTTGAATTGGGAACCAAGACTTCAACACATGAACTTTTGGGGGATGATCCAAATCCAAACCATAACAGTACTATACTTCTTGATATTGATCTGCTCTTTCTTTCCCTGTGTTGCAGGAGAGTCTGGTCTGCAATGAACAAGACCCAGAGGTCAGATCAGGATGCAACGAGCTTATTCACCTGTGAGCTCCAAGCCCAGGGCATACAAGCCTTTTATACAATAGCCATCTTAATTCTTAGGAAGGGGGAGTGAGTGGACAATTTTTACCTATTGGAGGAGGGTAAAACCCAAGGCATGGGAAGGAAAAGACCTGAGGTCGCAGACCAAGGCTTCTCTGAAAATGGTGGGGGAGTTTTTAAATCCTTGGAGCAATCAGGTCCAGGTGAACTGGTGTTTGGTTCTGGTTTCTGGGTCCTTCCACTCAAAAGCAAACAGTTCCTGGCTCACGGGAGCCAGACAGATGCTGAAGAAGGCATATTTCAGGTCCAGGCAAGTGAACCAGGTCGTAGTGGTTGGGAGTAAACTGAGGCATATGTACGCTTTAGGCACTGTAGGAGGTAGGGTGACAGTGGCTTGGTTGATGGCTTGCAAGTCCTGCATCGGTCGATAGTCCTGGCTTCCTGGATTTTTGACTGGTAAGAGAGGAGTGTTCCACTGGGACTGACGTGGCGTGATGATACCATGTTGTTGGAGTCTCTCTGGTTGGGGTTAGATACCCTCCAGGGCCAGTCGGGGGATTTGGTACTGCTCTAACCATCACTGGTCCGGCATCAGGGTGAAGTTCAATGACTACTGGTGCCTGGAATCCGACCATTCCTGGTGGATTGTCCTTGGCCCAGACTGTGGGCCACCAGGCTGCTACCTCCAGGCTGATGGACCCCCCTTTTGCCCCTCAAACAGTCTCTACTCTTCTTCTTGGGGCATTTGCAGGAAGCAAATCAGCTGAAAGATTGGCATTGACAACTTCATTTCACCCTTTTCTGAAAAAGTGATGGTAGCTCTGAGTTTGCTGAGGAGGTCCTGACCAGCAGCAGAACTGGACAGTCTGGCATACATAGAAATTGGTGAATGACTTCTCTTCTCTATAGGGTGTACTGGGAGGGGGTAAAAAATGTTTTCTGGGAGGCTCTCCCGGTCGCTCCAATTATGTCGACATATTGGTTGGTAGGGGGGGCTATTGGACTGGTGACCACTGAGTGTTCTGCCCCAACCCCAGTGTCAACAAGGAACTGGAAGTCATGCCCCCCCCCACACACACTGTCATTTGGACCATGGGTCCCTCGGTGGCTTTGGGGCCTGGTCCCCTTCAGTCATCAAACAAACTTGCCTGGTGGACTGCCGGGGAGGAGCCTGATGACCCCTCTTGGAGTCCTCGACCTTTTTTTAGGACATTCATTTTTCCAGTGTCCAAGTTCCGTGAGCTGGTAACAGTCAGGTGAAGTAGGAGTATGGTGTTTCCAGTTGAGGTCAGTCTTGGTAAAGGGCTGGGACACAATCGTGGGTTGTCCAGGCTGCAACTGTCCATGTTCATCCATGGTGGGGCTCCCTAAACTTGCCTCAGAGGGAATTGGCCACCAGACGGCAGAAGCGTGTCATGACCAGGGCTTTCATGGGGGTGATCGCAGGACCTCAAGTTCCAGGAGGGGTCTGTTGGTGGCATCTTTGGCAATGGTGATGTTGGTCGAGGGGAGGACTCATCTGTGGCCAATCAGATGTTGTCGTGGAACTGGCACAGGAGGATGGTGGAGTTGAGGTCCCTGCCTCTGGACTTGAGGGTCGGTTGGATGGGCCAGGAGGTGCCAACTGGGAAGGGACTGCTGAAGGTGCTGGTGCTGCCTGTGGCTGTTGCACAGACTATGGGACATACGGCAGTGGCAGGCCTGGTTCCTCCGAGGGACTCTGCAGAATGGGTGGTAGCTCAGTCTCATCTGGGCATTGTTTCTGATTTCCTGACTAGCTACTAGCTCCCTGTCTCTTGGCAAGTAGGATATGGGAGACTGGACCTCGCCACCATGGATGGGGGTTCTGAACTAGTTGGAGTCAGGTATCAATATGAGGGAACTAGTCTGGATATCCCGGACTGCCTGTGACTCCATCCCAAAGAGGGGGTGAAGCCTAGATCTAATGAGTCTACTGATGGCCAGCCTTCTCCAAGGGCTGGCCATTTTATCTCACACAAAGTATGTCACTTTCCTAGGGTTAGCGTGAATCCATAATTACCTGTATAAGCCTTTCCAAAATTCCTCATCATGAGGCCAAGGGAGGTGGACCAATGTCAGTGCCGGGAGGGCCAACTCCTGAGACACAGGGGGGAGGAGGCAAAGCGCCCTGGGCCCCATCCTCAGGACCAGCCAGAGGAAGTGGAGTCTCCCGGCCAATGCACCAAAATGTCACAGGAGAGTCCGGTCCTCAACAAATAAGACCCAGAGGCCAGATCAGGATGTAACGAGTTCATTCACCAGTGAGGCTCAGAGAACAAAGCTCCAGGTCTGAACCCCAAGTCCAGGACATACAAACTTTTTATACAATAGCCAACTTAATTCTTAGGAAGAGAGAGTGAGTGGAAAATTTTTACCTAGCGTAAGCTACTTACAGAAGCAGAAGAGCTGTCAGCCTTTATGTCATTGTATGCTCTGGTAGTCAAGAGCTTTACAATGTGGTTGTAGCTACCCAGAAAGTCCCAACTATGTTTATCTTGGGAGGGGGTCTGAGGAGGAGGCTTTGTTCTCCTGGTCCCTTGTTCTTTAGCCAGAAGTTGTTTCCTGAGACAAGGCCATGCTCCTACCGTACCTGGACAATCCCTAACTAGCTCTATTTTATTATTTTATTGAAATTTATTGGCATATCTGTCATTATGGGCTAGATGATTTTATGGTTAAAAATGACCTCAAGCATCAGTGACGAAAATAAAAACTATTTCTTTTTTGTTTTTTGACAGATAATAATTGTACATCTTTATGGCGTACAGTGTGACGTTTCAGAACATTCATAGATTGTATTGTATCAACTCAGGATATTTGGGTTATCCGTCATCTCAAACATTTATCATTTCTTTGTGATGAAAACATTCAAAATCTTATCTTCCAATTATTTGGAATTATGGTATACAGTATTATTGCTATAATCACCCTCCCATGTAATGGAATACCAGAACCCATTTTTCTTATCTGGTTGTGACTTTATACTCTCTAACCAATCTCTCCCCATCCTCCTCCCTCCTCTGCCCTCCCTTCCCAACCTGTCTCTAGAAAAATCACACAGCCATGGCTAAATTCAAGAAGACATGGAAATAAAATCCTTCCATGTGCCAAAAAAGAGAGGGAAGATGAATACTGGTGAACAGACACCATCAAAATCTGCTATAATGGGCTGGTTTTTCACTGAAGATATTTATACATTCTTTTGTGTGTGTGTGTGTGTGTGTGTGTGTGTGTGTGTGTGTGTGTGTGTTACTGGGGGCTTGAAACCAGGGACATTCTACACCTGAGCTACACCCCCAACCCTATTTTATTTTTTATTTCGAAACAAGGATTGAACCCAGGGGCGTTCTACCTCCGTGCTACACCCCCAGCCCTATTTTTTTATACTTTATTTTGAAACCGGGTCTCACGAACTTGCGGAGGGCCTCACTAGGTAGAGAGAGAGAGAGAGAGAGAGAGACAGGGAGAGAGAGAGAGAAGAGCTGAGGCTGGCCGCGAACCCGGATCCTCCAGTCTCCGCCTCCCAAAGTACTGGGATTACAAGCGTGTGCCACCACACCCGGCCATAGATTTATATTTTTAAATAAAATTTCTAAGTTTCCTGCTATAGCTTTCTTTTCATATACCCAGGCTTTTTTGGAATTATAATACAAATTTCTGAAAAACTAATATATAATCCAAATTCTCTATGTTTTCATGAGTTAATTATTTTATTGATATTTTTATAAAACATTGTCTATTTCATTGAGTTTTTTTAAACTTCATGAAGAACTTTAAATATTCATTTTTATTATTTCTAGTTCCCTTTATTTTGACAGCATGATTTGAATTTTTAATTTTGTGCATTTGTGTTTTTCTCTATTTCTCATGTGAAACTTTGCAGGGACTTATCTATTATGTTTTTTTTTCTTCAAAGAACTATTTCTGAATCTTCTGAATGTATTTTATTATATTATCACTCAGAGTTTCTTTTTTTATCTTACTATTAAGTTTTGAATATGCACTGGAAACACAAAGGCCTTCAAGGAGAAGATGAAAGTTCCTCTTGTGTCTTCCCCTTGACCACATAGTTTCCTTTTTTTTTTTTTTTGCGGTACCGGGGATTGAACCCAGGGGTGTTCTACCTCTGCGCTACGCCCCCGGCCCTATTTTTTATGCTTTATTTTGAAACTGGGTCTCAGGAGGTTGCGGAAGACCTCACTAAGGAGAGAGAGAGAGAGAGAGAGAGAGAGAGAGAGAGAGAGCTGAGGCTCGCCGTGAACCCGGATCCTCCGGTCTCCGCCTCCCAAAGTACTGGGATTACAAGCGTGCGCCACCATGTGCGCCACCCGGCTAACCACATAGTGTCCTTATGCAGAGGCCAAATCAGTTTCTTGTGTATACGCACAGGCATGCCCTAAGTTATATACATATTTTTAATACTCTTGTGTACATATTTTTATTTCTCCTTTTTTTCACAAATGGCCTTATGCTTGATACTGTATTCTAGAATTATCTTTTTGCACGTAAAAACATATATCTTCAAATAGTCCCACATGTGCACATAGAGAGTTATTTCATTCATTTTTATTGCTATACAGTGTTGGCTTGTATTATTGAACCTTTACTGATCTCACCAGTCTTCTATTGTTAGGCTTTTGGACACTGCTTGCTTCCTTCCCCCATATTGTGAGACTAGAAAATGTGACGGTGAGCATCCTTCCATGTCCGTGGTTTTATACACATACCAGCGTACATGCAGAAGAAACACATAAAAGTATAATCTCGGTCAAAGGGGAGGCACAATTTCAACTTTGATAGATACAAATTGCTCTCCATACAAGTTTCAATTTATGTTCCCAGGTGCTATGCACGAGATCGCACATTTCCTGAGATAATTCATGTGTTATCGAATTATTTTGATCTTTCCCAATCTAAGAAGTTTTTAAAAATTAGACCTTATTGTTTTAAATTTTCATTTTTTTCCTATTATGAGTGAGGTCAACCTTTTTAATTTAAGAACCATTTGCAATCACTTTTCTGTGAATAGAGTGGGTTTGTAGTTTCTGGCCAATTTCCATATGCCATTCCTTTTATATCTTCATTGAGAAGCATGTCGGTAATTTACTTGTGACAAATACCCATTTATACTTTGTCATTTGTCTTTTGATTTTACTTCTAGTGGTTTTTTTCTAAACAGATTTTGTTCTATGTGTTTAGTTATTTGATTTGTTTTTGGCTTCTTAATTTTAGAAACAGCTTTAAAGGCCTTTGCTACCCCCAAAGTTTCTTTTAAAAAAGAAAGATCTATCAGAGTTTGATGTAGGTCTTTTGTGTTGCATTTTGTCTATGTTGAAATCTTTGATTCATGTGGGATTTATTTTGATATGAAGTGTCAGGTATGGGTTTTACTTTTATTTTCCAGATGGCTACTGAATATATTGAATGTAATTAATTAAATAATTCAAATTTTTCCTCTGACTTGAAATACCAGACTCATCATATATTAAACCACCATATGCATTTGTTTTTATATGTGGATTTATTTTCTGATGCACCAATAGGTCTTAATATTAGCACACTGAAATGAAACTTTACTTCGTGTTTTCCTTTTTAGCATATTGTTGTGACTAATTTCTCCTAATTTCCTCCTTTATGAAAAAATTGCTAGTTATTTCCTTGTATTTTTCCACTTAAGTTGTAGAATCTACTTGCAGAGTTCTAGAAAATATTTCTGCTTATACTCTTATTAAGGTCATGAAAAAATTTTGAATTAATTTAGACAATAATATGAGACACCTTTTCATTTATTCAGGTCAACTTTAGTTTTCTCCTTACTGGTGCACTCAGAGCATTCCATCCAACCTTTGGTGTCCTCTTCAAATTATTATCAGACAATCCAGAATTACCAGACTTTGAAGGTAGACACCTAAATGAGATAGACAAATAAGATAGACAAACATCTACATGAGATATTTAAAACCACACACAGATTACATATTTTTCAGTATAAGTTCTGCAGGGAGAAAAAATCTTTAAAGAACCCTATCATTAATAATCTCAGAGCTGGGCATCATGGCATATGCTTGTAATCCCGGTACTTGGGAGGCTGAGACAGGAGGATCGCAGGTGCAATGCCAGCTTCAGCAACCTAGTGAGGCCCTCTGCAACTTAGTAAGACCATTTCAAAATTAAAAATTAAAAAAAATAGGGTTGGGGATGTAGCTCAGAGATAGAACGCCCCTGTGTTTAATCTCCAGTACCATAAAAATAAAAACAACAACAACACCAAAAACCTCAGGAAGGCAAGAGGAGACATTAGATCCATGGAGAAAAAATCACACCATGCTGTAAAAAGGAAAATTCACATAATAGAAATAAAGTTTTGGTCTAACTTCCAGGTCTTTAATCCATCTCGAGTTGACTCCTGTGCAGGGTGAGAGGTAAGGATTTAGTCCCATTTTTCTACAGGTAGATAACCAGTTTTCCCAGCACCATTTGTTGAAAAGACTGTCCTTTCTCCAACGTATGTGTTTAGCACCTTTGTCAAAAATCAATTGACTATAAGTTTGTGAACTTGCTTCT
>PVJS01007849.1:0-13074 GCA_004027185.1 Glis glis
TACTGCAAAAAAAAAAAAAAAAAGTTTAGCAACTTCTGTGAAAGTTAAATATATAAATAACACATGATTGCTGTGTTGTTTCAACTCTTAGTATTAACATAGGATGACTGAAAGCATACATTTATACAATGATTTGCACACAAATATTCTTAATAACTTTATTTGTAATACCTCAAAACTGGAAACAACTCAGCTGTTCTTCAACAGGTAAAATAATAAATATATTGTGGTACTTAAAGTAAGAAATAATGAACTATTGATACATTAAACAATAAGAATGAATCACAAATTAATTATGATGTTTGAATGCAGCCAGATGGTAGAAAGAACATACTATATTATTCCATTTATGTAAAATTTTAGAAAAGGCAAACGAATCTATAGTGATTGAATGCACATTAATGGTTTCATTTGAATGATGATTGTGAAGCAACATAGCAAAACACAGAGAAAGCAATTATTTCCAAAGTCTGGCTGTGAATTTTAAATGAATGAAAGCTGGATGGGAATTTGTAGTGTCAGGTATTAACTTGAGATGGAAAGATTAAATATATTTCAATGCTGATGGAAAGAAAAGAGTAGATGAAGTTTAAAGATGTAAAGAGAGGAGATAAGTGATCAGAGAACTGGAAAGAGAAGAAAGTTGAACACCCCGGGCCCTACATGATAAAGAAGCTGCAGTTTGGATAATGAGAGCTGCGAGGTCGGTCTCTGGGGGCACTTTGGTAAAAATGTTGTTCAGAGGATGCAGTGGCAGGTCCAAGAGCAACGTGATCATCAGGTCTGGGATATGGAAGATCTGCACCAGGATGGAGCGAGCTTATGTGTTCCTGGAGTCCTGCTGGGCATTTGTAATGCCAGGTCCAGAGTTGACAGAGCATGCCTGGGAATTCAAGATCAGCATTTATTTGGCGTTACTGTGTGACTCTTGGTGTTACAGTGCTCCTTGGGGCTTACATTGAAGCATTGCAAATCTTATTTAGCCAAAAACTTCGGGCATTTTCTTCTAACGTCTTAGTGTTCCCTAGACTGTGGGTAACATCCAGCAGACAATAATGACTTTGATTGGTCAATCTTGGCTTTTTAGTTTTGTTACTGATCTTGTTTACCACATTTCTGCACTCCTCAAAGGACCAAGCCTGACACTTGAAGCCTGATTCAAAGAAAGGAACTTCACAAAGTATCTATAAAGGAGGCCTCCTCCATTTTATTGATCCTTCTCTGCAAACTCCCTTTATTATAAAACCAAATAACAGGAGAAGCTGAAATTTACCTTTTCTAAGAATATATTTCCTTTGCCAAAGTTACTTGAGATATTATGATCCACTTCACTACTAAGTATGTGTTAAATCTCTACATCATCTGGCATGTTACTTTTGGTACAGGTATATTCAAATATATATACAGCATCTCAAAGAATGCATGTTTTATAAAACACATGGGAACTTGCTATCTCTAAAAGAGAGATTCAAAGGATGAAATAGAAAATGCATAATATAGTTAAGAAATTCCTATAGCACTTAATCCAGGGGAAAGATGTGGTTGTCAATTCCTAGAGCAAGAGACTCAGGTAAAAGCAAGGCAGTGATGGGAGAAAATGTAACTAAAAATGACCTCAGGAGAGAAAGAGAAAAGCGGTGGAAATCTTTAGTTCAAGAGTAACTCCATTCAACTAGTAAGCTTTCAATTGATTCATTCTAGGTGCCTGTGACATTAAAGATGTGACAAATATAGAGAGAAATGATATGAATTGGAAACCCGAAGATTTGGATTCATGTTTGACCTTTGCCATTAATTGCTGAGAAACTGTAGGCAGATAAT
Organism: Glis glis; assembly: GCA_004027185.1. Lineage (NCBI taxonomy): Eukaryota > Metazoa > Chordata > Mammalia > Rodentia > Gliridae > Glis > Glis glis. The sequence continues at coordinate 1,822 of PVJS01007849.1, forward strand.
TGAGCTTTGGTTTAATTATCTATAATATGACAATAATTAAACTTGTGCCATCTACTTGCCCGAGATCAAAATGGCAAAATGTATGTGGGGCATTATTAACTATAAAACATCACTCAGAAGATAATTATTTTTGCTTTTGTTTTTATTATTGTTGTTAATAGGTAACTATAAGACAACCAAATAAAAAGATCTTGAAAACAAGACAAATCTAAGTAAAGAGACACCTGTCTTTGCATGTGTATTTGTGCCCTACATTTATTTTAAGCTGTTCTAGCAAGGCCCACTGAAAATATAAGAAGATGATATTTCAAAGATGGAGAGGTAGGTGTATTTCTAAATTGGGAATACATGCCTGGCTGCTACAAATATTAATCATAAGGCAATTATCATATTGACTAGAAACTGAAAAGTGTTGCAATCCCTAGCATGATTTAAAATAAGAAATTAAAATACCAAATAAAAATAGTCTGTTAGACCTAGGTTTCGTGCTCCCTATTTATTTATCTATTTTATGCTTATAAAGTCTATACATTATGGAAAAATATTCATTACCTCTTTATCTATCTGTGCCTTGATGATTCATTCATCCCAAAGCCAATGACTACATGTGTCATGTTTTTATACTTAGAGGATCATCTTTTGGATCATAGCTGAGCAATTTCTTTGACTCATGGTGGCCATTGTAAACTATAATGTGTTTGACAAGAGGCTACCAATAAACACGTTTCAGAGAGAAAGACAGATTTTGAAATATGTTAATATATTAATGTTTCCAATGTAATAAATTTGGAGAATTGTTGGGATGGCTGAGACAGCCCTGTGCAGCCTGATGGAGAACTGAAAGGGCTGTGGTACATAAGGATTTTATTAGATTTAAAGTTGTTTTATTTTAATTGTGCCTAATAATAGTTCAAAGAGTTTGGGAAATGCCATATACTTGCACAACACAGGAAAAATTCCAAAATGTCTCAACTGTAATTGCTATGTGGAAAGAAAATAACACCATATCTAGTACTGATACAATCAAACTGCTGTATTTAGGCTGCATGAAACTTTCTTCTGGGAATACAGAATGCTCTGTCCTATTTAACATAGCATATGGACATAGTATATACTATTATTGTAGTCTGCTTTTTCTATTAAAATGCTAATGAATAAAAAGGGATTTCATTTTTATTAGGGAGGTTAGAGGTACAAGTGTGGGAGAGTGAATTAAAAACAAACCTACTGGGAGAAGAGATAAGAATTCTAGACATCTGCATGATTCTCCCTCCTACATATCAAACTCAGAATCATACATCCATAGGGAAGAGGGATATTAAAACACAAAAGAAAACCCAAGCCAAACTTACAAAAGAATAGCAGGCTACACCAAAAGGGTTCAGCAAAAGCAAATAACTTTCTTATTTTATTCATAAATAATGTTGATATTAATAAAACTCAGAGACACACATAGTGGGTGGTTTTATCTTTTGTTCTCTTTGTCATTTTTAAAATGTACTGTATTAAAGAATCGTGTAAGAATACCAGCATTTTATTATTCTGGGCTTTTCTCACATGTCCCTGCTTTTTTCTTGCTAACTTGCCTGTGGCTAATTCAATATGCATTATTGCCTCCTTCTGCCTGCAAAAAATGTTTGTGAATCTGATCCCACTTTAGTCTGTATCCCAAATCCATACCTCCCTTCCCGGTTTCAGATCCACTCAAGAATTTCTATGATACAGTCCTTCAGATGGATAAGTTAGGTATCTCAAAAGCCAACACATGACTTTACTTTTTATAATTTTTTGTCAGAAAATTAGAAACTAGCACTTCTTCTATAAATAAAAATGCTTCTGTGCTGACAGTCAGCTGAGCTTTTGAGAGACTTTGTTTTTCATGATGATCACTGGCAAAGGTGAAGAACATGAAAGAAATCGTGTTATTCATCCTGGTCCTAGAGATGAAAGGAAAATGAAGATTTTGTGAAGTTGATGTCTCCAAAAGCAAGATTTGCATGAGCAGGTGTACATTTTGGAGCTATGATCTTACAATCATTAAACAAAAACAATTCTGGAAGAAATTGCTAGAAAATCTTTTTATATTTAAAATTATGACTTAAAAAGTAACATTACTTTCAAGATTTAAAAATCTTCAGCTTTAATTACTCTTTTACCCTTGAAAATAAGACTTATAAGACACAATTAAAAAAACTGATTTGTACCTCTAAATGGATTGTCACATGGATGTCTCACAAATTTCAAATGTCCACTGTAAGGAATAGCCTTTCTTCTTTCAATATTTCCTTTCCCTATTTTCAGTCTGCTGGTAGATGATATTATAAATTTATTCTAGTTCCCCCAAAAGAAAACCGAATCCCATTCTTCCTACCCTGTAGCTAACTATTCAGCAAATCTCTGGCATTCTCAATGTCATTGTTATCTCCTATTCACACTGCTTTTCCTTACTAAGAAATCCTCTGTGATTCACCCGTTGCCAAACAAACCTCTCTAAAACCCACGTCCAATCTCTACCTCGCCACTGCTGGAGAAGTCACCACCACCAGTCATCTTGAAATCTGATGCTTTTTAGTATTTAGCTTCAATCTGCTGACACCATTTTCCTTAAGTCCAATGCTGACACTACAGAAAACCTGAATTATTTCAAATATCCTTTTTTTTTTTTTTTGCAGTACTGGGGATTGAACCCAGGGGCATTCTACCTCCGCGCTATACCCCCGGCCCTATTTTTTTATACTTTATTTTGAAACCGGGTCTCACGAAGTTGCGGAGGGCCTCACTAGGTAGAGAGAGAGAGAGAGACAGGGAGAGAGAAAGAGAGAGAGAACTGAGGCTGGCCACGAACCCGGATCCTCCGGTCTCCGCCTCCCAAAGTACTAGGATTACAAGAGTGTGCCACCACGCCCGGCTTCAAATATCCTATACATTATGTTCCTCTTACACTTTCAATTTTTTGCAGTATTTGTCACCTCTTTCTGTTGTTTTTTTTTTAACCTTTCCTACTTAAGCAGATAACAAAACTATATTCACAGTACAAGTTAGGGATTGGTTTGCTTGGGACACCCTGTAAATATTACCTCCCACATTCATATGCACATATCCACTATCTTACCTCTGTAAAATGTACATGTGCTTGTTTATTACTCAGTACACACAAGAACACATATCAATCCCTCTGCACTCAGCTATGAGCCAATACAAGAACAGCATCATATTTCTATCTTTGCAATCAATGAAACAAAGCTATGGATAGAATAAATGAGAGAACTCACAGAAAACATGTAATTCACATGATAGGAATAGGTAAATGTTAGCATAATGAATATTAAAGCATGGTAGATGATGGTAGCTTAGGATAGAAGAAGGAAAAATAATCATCGGGGGCTTAGTAGAGAATAATTATAAATCTTTTAAAGCATTATGCTGTCCCCCTTTGAGTTGTAACCATTCTGTAAAATACATGTGTATAAAGAAGCCTATCTACTTATTGCTGACTTAGTTAAGTGAATTTCTTTCGTTGTGTATCCTACTATCCCTTCCTATAGTGATTAGTGTAGGAAGGCTCTCAGTTAATGGACTATTCAAGATCTTCTAACTCAGATGGATTTGTGCCTTATGTAACAGCTTCCTATCTTAAGTACTGTCTAGGGAGTTTTCTTTGTTCTAGCTCATTTGACATTTTTGGTGCTGTGTCTCCTATCTTGTGATGAAATAACCATCCAGCTTTCAATTTAATTTTATTCAATGTTGTATTCTTATTTTTCATAGAAATATTTTTGTTTGGCTTAACAAATGGCTGACATGTTTTAATGTTTAACCTACTTCGTAGTTGTAGAAAATATGGTACTTATTTATAGGTCAATACCAAATTAAATAGTACACAGACTCAAATGAAAGCATATACACATTTTCACTTGCATTTAAATAATGTTATAATATATTATACTGGGAAGTTTAAAAGTATAATTACTTATGCTTTTAATATAAAAAGCTAATTACAAGTCAGCCATTATGGAACATGCCTATAATCCCAGTACTTAGGAGGCTGAGACCTGAGACAGGACATTTGCAGGTTCTCGGACAGCCTTAGCAATTTATTGAGGCCTTCCATAACTTAGTGAGACCCTGTTTCAAACTAAAAAATAAAATAGGTAGGACTGGGGTGTAGCTCAGAGGTTGAATACCCCTGGGTTCAATTCCCAGTACCACACACGTGCATGCGTGTGCACACACACACACGCACGCACACACACACACACACACACACACACTCACACACACACATAGATTATAGAATATCCACCTTTGATATGTAGATATTTTCTCATAATATTTGTTTCTTAGAATTAAATTTCAGAGTGACTTAGAATTGTAAATGCAATATTAACTAAAATGATGATCCCCAAAGGTTGTACTATCAGTTGACAAATATAAATAGACTCATGACTAAAATACACTTTAGCTTTGTGTAAATATATGCAATGAGACTTAGAGAAGTAGGAAGAAGGTAAAGAAGGAAGGAAGGAAGAAAGGAAGGAGAGAGAGAGAGAGAAAGAGGAAAAGAAAGGACAGTAAACAAATGAAGGCTAAAATGATCAGTGCTGTAATATGGTGTTTGAATTGTGAGGTTTTACTCTTATGTGTCAGTTTGACTGGGCTAAAGATACCCAAATAACTGGTAAAACACTATTTCTGACTGTGTATGTGAGCATTTCTAGAAGATCTCAGTATTTGAATATCTGTAGTATTTTAGTATCTCTGTAGACAAAGAAGAGCCACACTCACAAATGTGGGTGGGCGTCATCCAACCTGTTGACAACTGCAGTAGGACAAAAGGCGGAGGAGAGCCAATTCTCTGTCTGGTTTTGAGCTGGGACATCGATATTCTCTTGCCCTAGGACATTGGAGGTCCTGGTTCTCTGAGACCAGTGACCACCACTCCAGCCCATTTTTACACTTTGGACTTGGACTGAATTATACCACAAACTTTCCTGGATTTCCAGCCCACAGATAACATATGATGGGACTTCTCAACTTCCATAATCACATTAGCCAATTCCCATAGTAAGTCTCCTCTTATATATATCTATATGTCTCCTATTTGTTCTGTTTCTTTGGAGACTCTGACTAATGCAAAGTAAAAACTCAAGAGCCAGACTGTCTCTGTGTTATTTCCATCTCCAGCCCTTATAATCACTGTGAATTTGAGAACGTCATGTAGCTTATCTAAGCCAGTTTCCTCTTCTATAAAATTCAAGTAAAATAATTTATACTTCACAGAATAGTTTTTTTATTAAAAAGTGTTAATATATAGGACTCACCAGGTCTGGCACATAGTAATCCTGATACACATATTAGAAATCATTATAACTATCTTTATTAAATGAAGGATTGTACTTCATATTTTTAGTATTTTTTCTTTCTTTTTCCCTATCCCCCCAAAAAGATCTAAAAATACTTGTTATTTCATGGTTTCAGCTAAGATAGAAAAGAAATGGTTTTAGAGAATGTATTCTCAGGGCTGTGGATGTAGCTCAGTTGTAGAGCATTTTCCTTGTATGCATGAGGCCCTGGGTTCAATACCCACCACCAAAAAAAAAAAACCCAACAAAAAAAAAAGATGTTTCACACACACACAAATTGTTCAGATTCTCAAAAAGAATTCAAAGAATTGCTAGACATTTTCAAACTGTTTCATTTGTTTTGTTTATTTGCAAATATTTATTGGATAATGATCATGTGCCAGATACTATTCTAACCACAAAAGATGGACTAGTGAATAAAGACATGTAAATTTATGTCTCTCTGCCTTACGTAGACTTAGTTGAAATGAGGAAACTCGAATAATAGACCTCAGACAAGTCATGTTTATATTATATTAGGTGATGAAAGGGTAAGGTGACACTGAGTCTAACAGTTCAAGGTGGATGTAGTTGAACTCAGTTGTCAGAGAAGAGCCATAAGGGCAGTGTGTATGAAACTGAGTGAGAGAGGGAGAGAGCAATAGGAAACTGTGCAGTGGTGACACAGGATCCTGTAGGCCTTACAGACCATGGCAAGGATTAAGGCTTCAATTCTGCATAGATAGAGGCACTGGAAGGTCATGAGAGGAGAGGTGCTAGTATTGGACTTATATTTAATAGGACAACTCTGAGGATAGACCATGTTTAGCAGTTAACCAGGTAAGTGGTGGAGGCAATTCTGGCTGGGAAGAAATCTCACTGCAAGGTGAATGGACTAGAGTCAGAGTTCCCAATGGAGTGGGTACCGTCCTGGAGGAAGAGCGTCCATCAGTTCACATGCACACAAAGCACTGTCAATGTGGTCTTAATTTAGCTCTAATAAAATATGCAGCATGAATAATGAATATGGATGCCTGGATATTAATAATATCTACATTCTTTAGATGCACACTGATTTTATAAAGGGTATCATGTTATTATAAATTGTCTTAATCAGTGGATTCTAAGAGAAAATCTACCTCAAGATAGTAGACCTATAATTTTTCAGTATTAAAATAAATTTATGCTATTGCAAACTGGAAGCTACTGTGCTGTGTAAGAGTACTTGACCTTCAGGTAAACTATTTCTGCATTTTTTGAAAGAAGACATAAGAAGTGGTCAACTTCTTGTAGAAAGTCAGCAGATGAACCAATATTATCATATTTCCTGCTGTCTCAAAACTCTGATTAATTGATTTCTTCTTTTTTTTGGTACTGGGTATTGAACCCAGGGGCATTCTACCTCTGAGTTAACTATACCCCAACCCTTTTTGTACTTTTTTTGTTGTTGTACTGGGGATTGAACCCAGGGACATTCTGCCTCTTATCTACACCCCCCGCCCTATTTTTTATTCTTTATTTTGAAACAGGGTCTCACTAAGTTGCGGAGGGTCTCACTAAGTAGCTAAGGCTGGCTGCAAACCTGTGCTCCTCCTGTCTCAGCTTCCCAAGTACTGAGATTACAAGCATACGCCACCATGCCTGGCTCTACTATTAATTTTAAAAATATTAAATAGAGTTTCACTAAGTTTCTAAGGACCTTGCTAAGTTGTTGAGGATGGCCTTGAACCTGCAATATAAAATATAAATATAACATATGTGATATGTATATATGTGTGGATATATATGATATATAATATATATATGTATATATATACATATATATGTATATATATAATTTTTTTAAGGAGATTGAAAGTGGTCATGGAGGGACAGGAATAGCTATGAGGATACTGAGAAGCTTGGCCCAAATTGTATTTCATTTTCTTTTTCTCTTTTCTTTCTTTGTTTGGGGATGGGAGGAGTACTGGTGATTGAATCCAGGGGCATTCTACCTCTGAGTTATACCCACAGCCCTATTTTATCTTTTTTTATTAATTTTAAAATTGTCTCAGTAAGTTGTGGAGGGCCTCACTATATTGCTGAGGATGGCAATATAGTGAGGACCTATAGACCTGTAGACCTATAATTTTTCAGTGTTAAAATAAGTTTATGCTATCACAAACTGGAAACTACTGTGCTGTATAAGTATAAGAGGACTTGACCTTCAGGTAAATTATTTCTGCATTTTTTGAAAGAAGACATAAGAAGTGGTCAACTTTTGGAGAAAGTCAACAGATAGACCAATATTATCGTATTTCCTCTTTTTTTTTTTGTACTGGAGATTGAACCCAGGGGCATTCTACCTCTGAGTTATACCCCCCAACTCTTTTTGTACTTTTTTTTTTTGCAGTACTGGGGATTGAACCCAGGGACATTCTGCCTCCGAGCTATACCCCCAGCCCTATTTTTTTATTCTTTATTTTTAATAAAGACAGGATCCTCCTGTCTCAGCCTCCCTAATACAGGTATGTGCCACCACACCCAGCTGTATCCATTTTCATAAATCTCAAGATCAGGTAGAAATTGAGATCTTGAATTTTCTCAAAGCAGTAAAATATGTCTCTTTAGAATATAACCTTTATCTCATTCTCCAAATCTCTTTATATTGATAAGTGTACTACATAAATACAAGGAAATAATTTAAATCAAACATACACACACCTCCATGATTTTACATGGACATTGAGAAATTTGATTGTTACTGATTGTTCTAGAGTTTATTATGGACTTTTAGAATAGAAATGTACTTTAAAAGTGGTCCCCTCTATTGTCTTTCATAATTGTCATAAAATTAGCACACTGAATATTAACAACACCAGATCAGCAATCTTAATTTTTCTCAGCTTGATAATAAATTTCTGGAAAACTGATAGATTTTATTAAATTTGTAAGAAAGACTAATGAACCTTTTTATTATTTTTACGTAAATATGTAAGTATAAGCATAAGTACTCTAGCTAGTATTGAAATTAAATCTCTAGGTTGTTGGTCAGAATGAAGAAATTGCATTTGTCTACAGTCTTATATTGTGATATTCCCAGGCTTTTTTTCTGCTAGTGTCCACTAAAATAAATCACATGGTGACTAGTATCAACATATTTATTTCCACAGAGAGCCCCCTTTACCAAGACATGTCCTCTATTTCAAGGTCAGTGCATTAATGACAGCACATTACTCTGGTGAGTCAATCCAACTCCTTAGCTTGCAAAATGTTGAAATTTTTCTAAAAGCAATTCTTCTATTAAATGTAACTATTTGTCCAGTTCAGACCCAAAGGATCCCATCTGGATTTGCCAAAATGGACTTTGCCAATGAAAGCGAAATCCTTTTTAAACATAGGCTATCTTCCACATTGCTCTAGAAATGGCTAAGGAATACAACTTTCTTTTCTGTCTCCTGAATTACTTGTGGCACAACACAGGGCAATCCTTTCTATTACTGATTATGTTTTGTTCTTTGTTTATTGCTGTTGGAAGGTTTTCTTTTGGTTTGATATTTCCACTCCATGATTAAATTAATTTATAGCCACTCCTCAGCTTGTCTTCTTGCAAAACTCCAGTTTAAATAGAAATGAATCTTTGTGGTAGATAAGCAACAAAGACAGCAATGTAGAGGAGAAGGCTGATGGGAATCTGTCCACATTATTTACCAAATGGTTCAGTATTTCCAAGCAGCTGATGACAGACCAGTCATCAATCCAAATTCATTTCCAGAGAGGCAAATAAAAACTTTACTGCTTAACAGAGCTCAAAATATCCACCTGTCTCTCTGACTAAAGTATAAGCAGAGACTATTCTGCTGATGCTGGGGATCTTCACTCATTTTTTACATTGGGTACCACCATCTGATGCTAATTATATTGTTGGTGTTTCTAATTCTTGTTTAGACTTCAAATTTTATGGTGTCAGGTTTGGGTGACTGAGTATCTGGAGCAAGAAAAGCCAGATTGTGGGAAAATGTGTGTGAGTATATATATAGTTGTGTGTGATGCATGAACACAAGTATAATTGTCATGGACTCTGAAAGTTCAAACCACAAATTTACTAACATCTCTTCTACACTTTTACTTAATTGCTTGAGCAACTTTACTTCTAATGAATGGGAGGTTTACTCCTTTTTCTTGAGGAGCCTTCTCCCAGTAGTGCAAGCACTCACACAGTTCAACAAGGGAGTCATCTGGGCTCCCATAGTCAAATGCTGAGACGTGGGTCTGATTAGTTTATTGTTATCATAGCTGTTGCTGCTACACAGTGTGTGGCACACTCTAATTCTCTCCTTGCTTCTGCTGTCTAAACAAGATCACCTGTCATGGAGGCTTTCAAAAGGTAGTTTGTCTCTGTCCATAAACAGAAAACCTGTTTGGTGTCATGGTGGCACTGAGGTGTCAGTATGAACTAAGGAACTGGTTTGCTTTCATACCTCTCCATCCTAGATTAAGTGTTTTCCTTTGCTTCGATGAGAGATTCCATCTTGGAACAGTTAAAGTCATTTGCTCTATTGCTCTATTAAGGGACAGTATGTGTGTGTGTGTGTGTGTGTGTGTGTGTGTGTGTGTGTGTGTGTTACTGGGGATAGAATCCAGGGGCATTCTACCTCTAAGCTACACCCAGTTCTTTATATTTTTTGTTGTGAAACAGGATATCTCTAGGTTACTGAGAGTCTCATTAAATTGCTGAGGCTGGCCTCAAAACCTGCATTCCTCCATTCTCAGTTCCACAAGTACTAGAATTACAGGTCTGGGTCACTATGCCCAGCTAAGGAACACTCTTAAAAGTGAGGCTTAAGATAATTTTCTGGGACCTCAAGCATATTAAATTTACATGTTTGTTATTTATATATGTACTCACATATTAAATAATTATGTCCATGCCACTTGCATTTTTGAAAATGAAATAAAAGCATGTTAATGTATCTAATACCACTTGTTAATATTTTCCTTATAATCTACATCAAAGGAAAATCTTCAAGAGCCATCATATACTGCAATGGCCACTCAAGGTACCAGTCTTATTTATATACATTTTAATGCAATAATCTATTTTAAATTATTTGTGACTTACTAGATAGAAAGGGAAATGTGCAGCAAAATTGGATCCTGTCTAAAAATCCAGTAATGATTTAAAAATATATTATGCTGTGACACATTAGGCTTTTATACAAAGTGAAACCACTATGCTGGAACTATAGACATTTAATAAAAATAAAGGAAAACCTGTTAAGACAAATACCTTAGTATATAGTAATATCCTTTCACCTTTCCTTGCAATTTCTCCCTTGGCACAAAGAATCTCAATGCTTTTAAGTGTTTTTTTTTATGTAGCTGGCAGAATGGATTTTTCAATATATCTTGATTCCCAGAGGTTTCCTGGGTTTTGCAAGCCTATGGCAAATCATAATTTGTATAAGTGTTATTTTCTTATATGAATGCCATTATTCCATAGAGATGGGCTTGCTGAGTGGACAGAGTGTTGCATTTTCTTCTCTGTGGTATACTCAGAATCCAGTGTGGTTCTAAAGATTAAAAAGTTGAATAAATGAAGACTGGATGAACATTAACAGAACAGAGAAGCCCCAGCTGAGGGAGAAATAAACAGTTTCATACACTTTGAATCCATGCACCATAAGAGGTTATATCCAAAGGCTAAAGATACCTGCTAAAGATTTTTTTCTTCCTGTTTCAAGTTCCCATATCAGAGATTTCATGTTACATTCTGTGATACATAATAGTATCTCATACATAACCAACTTAGTAACAGTTTGCAAAAAGTTTACAAAGGCTTCTTCACACTTCTATTCATCCACTTCAATGTTTTGATCACTATTTTGGGTTGAATCGTGTCTCCCCCAAACTTAACAAACTTCTAGGAGGA